>NEEE01011200.1:10947-29449 GCA_002278615.1 Pogonus chalceus | reverse complement strand
AAAAAAAAAAAAAAAAGAATTAGTTTTATGCTCAATTATTGACATTTTTCTTAAAAAGAACGAATATTGCTACTTTTTATAATATAAAGATCAAAAATTCATATAATTATAGGTAAATTAAAATGTTTCTATTTAGGAGAGTATTAAGAACTTTTTTTTACTTCATACAACATTTTTTTTATTGGCTCACAATATTCATAAATAATAATATAATTTTTTTTTTGATATTTTTATTTTGTACTTTATTGACATTATTAATTAACATGTCAGAGCAGGATATGTTGAAAATAGTTTTTTCTAGTTTCTTATTTAATAAATATTTAAAGAAACAAATATTTGCAGATTGAGATAATATGTTATATATCCAATCTTTTTCAAAACAATAAATTATTAACACAATGAATGCATGTATTGTTCAGAATTTTGAAACATATAACCTGGAGCGTTATTACTTATCATTCCAAAATTTTGCTGAGATAAATTATTTAAATTAGATTGTGACATAGGCATAATTTCTGTTCGTGCAGTTGTACTTCCACCTGGAGTAAATCGATAAATATATGTACTTGATCTTGTCATATTTCGACGCCGCCGTGGTTGATGATTTTTTCTAAAGCACATATTGCAGCCAAATGCTTTTCGAAATTCTTTTCTAAATTTACCTACAACAAAAATTATATATTAATTATTTTATTAATTTTATAGTTATGAATTTAGAATTGAATTAATATCAAATAAAACAGGTAATTTGAAAAATAATCTAGATATTTAATAAAACCTATATTTTTTAAGATTACATAAACTTTTCGAAATAAATTTGAAAGTAAAATTCAGCATATTATACTTTAATAAAAGTTTTTGTTTATATTTGGTAGTATTTCTTTTATTTTAAATTATTCTTTTTTAATTTGGACAATATAATTCGCTACCGTTTTTTGTCCGGACATTTAAAAAAATCATTCAATTGTGTTGATTTTTTAAAATATATTCACAATGTTATAAACTTTTTTCAGTAAGCTAAGATAAAACATATCCGCAAAGATTAAATCATTATTTAGTTAGAATAACAATGTAAAGGCTCCTTAAAATAAGTCAAGAGAATGTCACACTTAATAGAAAAAGCTTGACATTTTTTCGAATAGTCGGTTCCGCTGTAAAATAACGGCTTACTATGTTAAATTTTAAGTTTCTGGTTTTTCAGTTAGCCTATCAAATATGCATATGCTAGATATAAGCAAAATAAAACTTACCACTCATGAAATTATAAATAACAGGATTCACTGCACTGTTCGCATAACACATCCAATGCGACAGTAACGCTAATGCTCCGTTTAAATCAGTTTGTGGAAGTTCCATCGTTATTCTGTAAAACAATGAAAAATATTCAAAATTTAATTTATAAATATATACTGAAATTTAATCTATGTTACATTTATCATCATCGCTAAAAAAAGACAACGAATAAAAGTTGATAAAACTTTACAACGAATTTAACAATAAAGAAGAAGTATGAAAGCTCACCAGTAGAAGTCTTAAATTCCTACTGCTTTAATCAAATGTAAACAAATGATAATAGACAATTGAAGCCATGTTTTTTCGAAAAGTGAATCATTATATATCGTACTCAATAGCTAAGTAGTGCTTAAATAAATACGGAAGCGTAGAGAATTATTGAAGTTTGCTAAAAAACCAATATATACTTAAAGGAAAAAGAATTTGATTTAAGAAGCAAAAGAAAAGTTGCTTGATATCAATTTTAAATATAACAGGTATGCGGCATATTATATATTACAAAACATATACTTCTTATAAGGAAAAGCAATGAAATCATAAGATGATAAAAAGTTCTAACTTATAGTAGCAAATACGAAATGAGCATCGCAATATTTTTTTAAATAAATATAAAACACACGTTGATGCTAATATTTAGAGATAGCTTTTTGAAATTTTAATCAGATGGACAATATAAAAGGTTCTGCTAGCTTCGTAAGACAGTTAAATATAAATACTAGGCAGAATGCATTTTGTGTAAATAATATATCTGATATAAATATAGCGCGTATCATTGAATTACTTTGTAATGACTTTTATTTAGAAAATAATATTCACAAAACAAATTGAATAATAACAAAAAAGTGTCTGTTTCAGAAAAGTTGGTAGATCTGTAGGTAGCTGAATTGAAGAAGGAGAAATGAGAAAGAGAAAGAGAAAGAAGAAATTTCTGGAAATCTAGACATATATGATTTTAACAACCAGGGTGATATGCAATAATTAATGGCAAATTTATAAAAAAATACTTAAAGTTCCATGGAAAACTTGAGAACGTTAAAAAACTTAAAAACTTCTACAAAATCAGAAAAACATTTAAGAATGCTAGAAAAAAAAAGTTAGTAATAACAATACGGTTCAAGAATTTTAGAAGAAAACAAAATAAAAAATAGAGAAAACCAAAAGAAAACAATAGAAAATGCAAAGATAAATCCAAAACAAAAAAGAGAAACCAACCAACAAAAAAATTACAGAATTATAAATGAACACAGCAGGTAAACTAGAAGAAATACAAAAATATTGGATACAAGCTCCAAAATCATAAAAAAGTCAGAAAAAAATCTTAAAAACTTAAATGAAAAATAAATCTTAGTAAAAAAAATTTTAAAAAAGGTTAAGGACAAGAAAAAAGAAAAGTTAAAAAAATTATAACAATAAATAGAAATTTAAAAAGACAAAAACAAAATTTAAGATGCTCAAAAAATATTATAAGCAGCTAAAAATTAATTTCTCGCGAATCAGTTCATTTTTTTTTTCTAGTGGAAGAAAAGTCAAAGCTAAAATTTAAAAAAACCATAAAAAATGGAAACACATTATGACAAAACTATCTTAAACTATTTGAAATGGCTGCAAAGCTAAGGGCTTTTATACAAAAGGAAAATAAACAGAATGATCTGTTTCATAAAGCGGAATAGCAATTACCTCCTGTAAATAGTAAAGGAAGAAGTAAAGAAGGACTACGATCAACTTGCAAAAAAAACTAAAGATGCAGCATTAAAAATCTAGAAAAGATGTATTAGATGAAATTTAGGAACGGGTACCTCAATGTATGCTTAACTTATATCGCAGATTTTTCAACTTTTAATACTATAGAGAGTATTACTACTCAAAAATTCATTTACGGCATCTCAGAATTTTCAACACGTTAAGCATTAAAAATGGCTCGTCAAAAAACATATTATTTACTCTGACACATAAGCAGCAATACAAGCTTCCTGCAACCATTCTCGAGAAAGACAATTTAATACGTTTGAACATCATAGGACTAACAATAACTATTAAAATCAGAAATATTGATGAAAACAAACAAAACAATTCCAGTTCGAATGATGAACATGCATTTTCACGTCACTGTAATCAAATGTGGAATAACATTGGGAAAATGTTTGTCCGGATTTCAATTTTCAAACTGTGAAGTCCTAGAAAATTTCTTGTCATTCTAAAAATAATCCACCAACTAATGGTCAAAAGTGAAGAGTTTTTGAGCTTATTTCCAAGTCTTTAAGCTATCAAACAAAAAAAAAAAAAAAACTTCAGCATTATCCGCCATAAGTTGACACTTATTCATGTATTTTGCATCTGATGCAGACGTTTATATAAGATTTTTTTACAGTTTTTCGTCTTATTCAGTACGGCTTACTTCTTCGAAATTCTATAGTCCTTGCTCTTCTTAGATACTTTTTGTGTATATTAAGAATATTTTTCCGCTTCCTCTTTTCCATTTCATTTTTAACATTTTTCTGTTAAACAACATTTCTACAGCTTTTTATTTTTTATTGAAATTTGCTTTTAATACCTAAGATTCACTTATGGAAGTGAATCTTAGGTATTAAAAGCAAATTTCAATGAAACATTTTAGTAAACTTATTTCAAGTTCTATTTTAATGCTTTATTATATAGTACTTTCTTCATTTTATTGAATGCGGCTTTATCTAGGGTTATTTTAATATCTATTAACTTAAAACTGATATTTCTTTTAAACTTATTTAAAATTTCGTTTCAATTCTAACCTTCCTATGTTTTATATATTTTGATATATGATTTCCAAGCGTTTTGCAAATTCTTACATCTAATGTACATTTTTTATTAAATGTACTTTATTTGAACCAACAGCCTGTTTAAAAACGTTTTTAAAGTTATGGTATAATTTACTATATCAACTGCTTTTTGTTATTAATAAAAGTTATATAAAAATCTTTTTGGTTTTCTATACGTTTTTTGATTATTTTTCATAAAGTAAAAATTGCGTTCCCTGTTTTCCTACTTTCGATACATCGAAATTGTCTCTAAATTTCTTTCCATTTGCTCTTTACTCCGTTGAGCAAAACACGTATATTCGTTGTTACGAAACAACGTAATTACATAATAATAAGCAGATATTTTACTTCGACATATGTTATTATCTTGCTCGTCTTCTTAACACTTAATAAGCATACTTTTCAATAATTTAAAGTACGTCGCATTTTTATTCAAAAAATTCGCAGGTTTTGTTTGCATTTGATACTTTTTTTACAAGCCATGAGTGTTGGCGGGAAACAAGATAAAAAATATACCGATATAACAAAAGTCTAAGTTGAAACAACTTCGGAAAAATAAAGAGAGATATAACTGTAATTGGGTCATTTCGCGAGTGAGTGCCGGAAAAAAAAAGTGAGATAAACACTATTGTAAACACAATAAAGACGATAAGTGCGAGTTTGTTGTTACATATTTCCGGAACGCAAAAATTGAATAATGCATGCACCCCACAATAAAATGGAAAGTTAGAACGGGAAAATCAAACTGTTGTCAACAGAAAGCAAACGATTATTAATGCGGAAAAGCTCCCGTTATATCTTCTGGGCAGAAGCCGTGAACATGGCAGTGTACTTGATGAATTTGATTACGCCGAGAGTCAATCTCGATTCAACACCATATACATTGTGGACGGGTAAGCAACTGGATATATCGCACCTTAAAATATTTGAGTCGTATGTTTATATAGGTAGATAACGAGTAGGGTACGAAGACGAGCTCCCCATTCCAATTATACGCTGCTCGATCCCCACACCAAAAAGTTTGTAATCTTCAGAAATGTTTTTTTTTTTCAATGAGAATACTTAGTTTTACGTACCAAATCTAAATGAACTCATTTCAAACGATCTGCGCTTCTTCCCGACTGAAAAGTCTAGAAAAGAGATGACATGAAAGATGCAGTTTCAGTGGAGTCACATAGTCACACACTACTCAAAGATAGGAAGAGTGCAGGAGAAGCAGCTGTTTTACCAAACAGTCGGGATCAATGACTGCGAGATCGAAACCAAATATGACCTCCAGCGACGCTCGCAAGTTATGAACTAAATTTTCTGTTGATGGTTGTGAAGTGAAAACTTTTTTTCGAAGGCGGCTTAGTCACTGCCAAGTCGTCAAAAGTAGTGAACCTGACTGTTAAAGCTTTACATAGTACTTTTAAAATTACTCGTAGAGATGCTCATGTTTTTGTAGGTATCCAGATAGAGCGATGTCAAGCAAAAAAGTGTATGTTTATTCACCAGAAAATTTATGTCGAGAAAATAGTCGGAAAGTTTTACATAGATGATGCGAAAACAGTAAGTGTTTCAGCTGATTTACATTTAGTTTTTTATCCTGTTGACAAAACAGAATTTAATGTAGCGAATGCTCCATACTACGAAGCTGTTGTTTCATTGATGTTCCTATCAATTATCTTGCGCGGTAAATAATGCAAGCCAATTTTACAATCGCTATTATCTGTTCCACTCGCAAGCTGTCAAGCGTATTTTCCGATACTTGATTGGTACAATAGTTGAAGGAATTTGGTATAAAAGATACGGGAGTGATTCAGATTTAATTGTTTTCTGTGATGCTGATGACGCAATAGACTTGGAAACTAGAAGATCCACAACTGGGTTTATGTGAATGTTAACAAATGGTTTAGTATCAAAGTTGTTTTAACACCTGAAACACGCGACGATGAGTACCACAGAGAATACATAGCAGCTGCAGCGGCAGGACAAGGGTCAGTGCGGGTATGGAAAATGTTATGTAATATCGAGAGTCGTTGTGTCGGTTCAACTCAGTTGCTCCTAGGGAATCAGAGCGCGATAAAATGGTTAAAAACTCTGAGTTTCATACAAAGGCTAAGCATTAGTTATCTGGTACCAATATATCAAGGAGAGATTTAACGAAGGTGATATTGGTGTTGAGTATGTGCCAACGAAGCTGCAAAGAGCTGATATGATTACGAAATCTCTTGAAAAATACAGGTTTAGGGCCTTGCATTTTTAATTAGGTGTCTAAGAATTATGAATGTGCTCATATAGCGGGAGTGTTAAAGTACGAGTTTATCGCACATTTAGCATGGCGAGTAATTCTTGTGCGCAATTTCTGAGATACTGGAGGAAGGATGACGCGTGATATATATTGTTTTATTTACCTCTTAGTTCTTGCATATATGTATTCGAACGCGCATTGTAGTAGTAAGTAAAATTCTTTGATAAACTTAAGATGTAATTTTTTTCCAAAACCTGATGAAAGCTTAACAAAAAGCGAATATTGGCAAGTAAATTTGGAATACAAATTAACAGAAAAATAGCCTATATTATTAGCATGACCCTTTGGTAATATATTATAACTTTTTTTGGGCTTTGCGATACACCTGTAATATTTGAACAACTTATGGTATCCGCATCGACTGGGCTGTCTTTGGAACATGTTTGGTTTACTTCTTTAGTATAATTGTTGCCGGAATAATTTAAAGAGTTTTAAAGATTTTTTTTAAGTTTGAAGAAGGCCTTCTGACTAAAAGTCAGTCTAAAAACTTTAATCTATTTCTTTATAAAGTTCATTATTTTGACATGTTGCTTGCGGTGTAGGTATTGCAATTGACCCAAAAATATATATGCTGTTCTGATTAACCGGTGTCTCAAGACAAACATGAATTAAGAAGTTTCTTGGGTTCATGCTATTATTATCGACTATTTTTATTTGAAGTATCCAACAAAGTTATATCCACTGTTAAATTAACAGAGATGAAGAGAAAATTAATTTAAAATATCAAGATACTTTCGAATAACTGAGGCATTTAATTAAAGGTGCATTAGTCTTAAGTTATCTTTTACTCGACGAAAAATTTGTCCTGAATTGATGACTCTTTTAGACACAAAGTAAGCATGAAAAAAATTTTGCACATTTTAGCAAAATAATTTCTATAAACAAATGTATGGCATAGAAAATCCTAATACGAACTGACAATACTGCTTTAAAATGGCTGCTACAGTTAAATGATTCTAAGGGTCAAGTAGCCAGATAAATAGAAAAATTTCAGAAATACTACTTTACCATTGAAAATCGAGCATGCACCAGTTATCGAAATACCGACGTATTGCTCAAAAATAATCGATTGTTGTTTAAAAATTAATATTGAATAGGAAAGAAAAGGAACAAACCAGTACGAGAAAAAATAATATACAGTACTTATAGAATGTTAAATCGCAATAAGAATCTAATGTACTAGAAGATGGCTTACTTAAAAAATTAGTGAATAACATCGATCTTACGAATAAAAAAGTTCGGGTGATTTTTTTAAAGAGTAGAATTCTAGATGTTTTCAAAGATATCCATGATATATCAAGTTTAAGATAATCAAAAGTTGTATTACCGATTTTATTAGATAAATTGCAAAACAGATTTAAAGTGTTGGTTCAATCATTGATAGAGGTATCGGTGAAGTTGATTTGTATTAAAACAAGTAGATGATAAGCTATCGAAAATAGTTAATTTCTATATACATTCTTAAGATTTGCTAAGATTGCATTTTATTCTTCAAATTTATTTATAAAATTTATATTTTATATAATTGATGCAATATTGTTGTAAAATTATTCTTTCTGTTAATTATTTATGAGTTTATAAGATGTAATAAAGAAAAAAAATTACTAACTACGTTAAATAAAAAGTAACATGCAAACTTACATTATGACTTAATTACCTTATAACTGATAGAAGATGTACAGGAAAATAACATACAGCAAACATTATGACAACTGCCACAAGCATTTTAGCAGCTTTACGGCGAGAACGAAGTTGCCCTTCGGTACTTGCATTGGAGTTCATAGTAAATGTATCGTCTCTGTTATTTGTGGCGACTGCTAAAATCAATAAAAAAAATTAATTTGGCAAAATTGTTCTATTTTATTTATTAATAAGCTATTAATTAATTAAAAAAAATATAAACTGCTGTTTCCAAATGTTCTTTCAAAAAATAAAATATTTCAAGATTAAGTTGTTTAATTTAAAGATATAATAACTAAACTAAATAAATTCAACACCAAAATATTATGATATTAGTAAGAGAGCTTTATGTAAATTATTAATTTAACTCGTTTATCTAGTTGGTAATTTTTAAAATTAAACAGCAAATTTCATAAACTTTGGTTATAGTTTTGAATTCAAGTATTAGACATATCTCTTTACAAGTATAAAAAAGCAGAAAGAACACTGAAGGATATCGCACAGTATTCTATTTCGTAATAATTCAGTAAATAGTCTTAATACACCCAAAATATATCTCTATTTTGTAATCTAGTTAGTACTACCTTCATACGTAGCCACTGCAATAGTTATCAATGTTAAACAAAGTATTACTTATGACTTCTAAATATTTGAAAGAATATTTGATGTCATTAAACACAGCTTGTCAGCCTATTAACCATTTTTTTTTCTTTTCCCGGTACAGTATTTAGGAAATATCAAAATATGACCAACACAATGTAGGTTAATAAAAATCAAAATAATTTTTTTAAGTTTTTTTTTACTGCAGTCTTTTATTTAAATTGTATGCTTTAAATATGAGCATTTTGTTCCATTAGCTTTATTTTGATTTTGCTAAAACTTTAGAATTAATTCTTAAAAATTTTGAAAATGCCTTTAAAATGTTATTTAACTACAAAGAATAGATGATATTTGTTAAGCTTATTGATCTGTATTTAGCAGAGATTCGGAACATTTTTATTTTATTGATTTAATACTTGATTTGGATGTACTGCACTTAACTGGATATATTTACTTACTCGAAAATTTAAAAATCATTGTACATATTATATAGAAAGAACATAACTATTTAATAATTAAATCCTGTTTTTCTGTAAAGTTATTTATGTATTTTTCAAATCGTAATTTCAAGTTTTAATAAATTTAGTATTTTATCGTATTTTTTCAAAGTGCAATGTAGTTTGATGACTTATCAAATTTCTTGGTGTTTTATCGTGTCTTTGTTTTTTGTTATGGGTCCGATAAATTAAAGTGGTATATAATATGTGGACTTTATTTACCCTTTTTAAATATTTTTCTAAGATGCATCTCATTATTTGTTTCAAGTAATTTGCAACTATGACAATAAGAAATAAATTATTTGTGTTAAATCAAAGGTTGTTTATATTTAATTTTAGGTTATGAAAGATTTTTCCTCGGTGAATTTAAATTGAATATTGGAGCTATTCTTAATTTAGTTATGTATGAGTATATAATATTTTCTTATTCGAAATTTCCTGGTCTTTTTTAGGCCTTACATTTTTTTTTTATTATTTTTATTTTATTTGAACTACTTTATATAATTACTTAAGTATTGTTTATGAATGTATATTAGTGTTGATTTTTGTAGGAAAATATTTTTTGTGTTAAAAATCGGTTTAAATTGACTTATAATTAGTGTTATGCATTCTAATGAGGTGACAATGATAAGGTAAGAGGAATATTTACAATAACTTTTTTAAATGAAAATGGGGATCAAAATAAGTTGATGTTATTCAAAATGATTATCAAATGGTTTTATTTAGTTTAGAGTAAAGTATGTTAAATGGGTAGTATTAGATATGGTTGTCTGTTTTTTATTGTATATAGAGTGTTGTGGTGTATAATTGTTGTTATTTGTTGCATTCATGGATTTCCGCGTAGTAGAGTAAAGTAAAGTTTTTGTGAGTTGTCTTTTATGTATGCGTGTACGTATTTGTTTTGTAGTATTTGCAATGGTTTGTACCAAACTTGAGCTGCGTATGTTAATATGTGTCTAATGATAGCTGTGTTTATTTGTTTTTTGTTCTTGATATTTAATGTGACTTTTTTGATATGCAGAGCTTTAATTGTTTCATTGTGTAATGGTATTTTTGTGAGGTATTTTGCACATGTTTTTTGAAGTGAAGTTTTTTGTCTAGGTGACTTTCTAAATATTTTATTGAATCTTTGTCTTTTGTTTTATGTCTGTTGACTTTTAGTGGCGTGTATATTTTTAAAAAGACCATGGTTTCTGTTGCCTGATTTTATTTTCCATGTCGTCCAGTATTCTATTAAAATATTAATTTGAATTTTTAGTTGCTGAATTGCTATTTCAGCACTGAAAGAGTGCCGTAAATAACCGTGTCATCTGCGTATAGGGCTGAGTTCACTTTGTCGAAATTTGGTATATCGTTAATGTATAAAGTAAATAGTTCCTTTAAGTGATTCCAGATGTTATAGGTAGAGAAGAGGAAAAATTGTTACTTTTGTTACAATCGAATCTGTCTAAAGATGCTCTGTCGGGGCAGGACCGTTGTCTAAAGGTGCTCTCCCCACCATATATTTAAAAAAAATTCTCCTTGAGCGCTCGGGTGCGCGCGGAAACGGCAGGATTGAAGGGGAAACTAAACTCTAAATTGTGATTTGTCGCTCGGGCATGCGAGTGAGGAATATTCGAGCACCTTCACGCAATGTATCCTGTAACCCTAAGACAGCGTGCACCTTTACGCAGAGCACCTTAAGAATGAGTCGACTGTAACTTAGAATTGTTGGTTAGTCAATTATGAATTTATGATTTTTTTAAATGTTGATGGGGAATAATATTTGATCAGTTTGTGTGTAAGGCCGTGTATCCATATTTGTCGAATGTATTTTCTTTATCTAGTAAGGTTATATGAATTTATGATTTTTTTAAATGTCGATGGGAAATAATATTTGATTAGTTTGTTTATAAGGCCATGTGTCCATATTTGTCAAATGCGTTTTCTTTATCTAGTAAGATTATTACTGTTACATTTTTCATAGTAACATTGTTGTACAAAGTGTTTTGTTTTAACTGTTACTCTTCTCGTAACTTGTTGTAGAGTGTTATATTGTGGTATGAACCCAAATTGCATATTTTGGTGTCGTGTGTCTGAATTTTTGTTAGGATTATTTTTTCTTTGATGTTTGGTATGGTGTTCAGGCGGCTGATAGGGCGAGACTATTAGGGTTTTTTGCATTTTTGTTTGGTTATGAGAAAGGAATTATTATCGCTGTTTTCCATGAGAATCGGAAATGATGTTTTCAATTTCGTCTAGATCAGGTGTTTTGTTATTGGGTAAATTTTTTACGATTAAATATATTTTTTTGGGAATTGTAAGGAGTTTTTATAATGGCTTGTGGTTTATTTTCTTGTTACGTATTTTTGTTATTGTATTATTTTGTTCTTCTGTGTTGGTATGTTCAATGTGGTGTATGTTTTAGAAGACAGTTGCAATAGTTTCTGCTTTTTGCAATCAGTTATAAGTGCTTGTGCATTGTGAGTTAGTGTGAGAATATAACGTTTTTTAACTTTTAAAGATTCGCGTTATGTCCCACAAGGTATTATCTTTTGAGTTTAGTGTTTTAAATCTTTTTTTTTTTTACATTTGTCTTGTGTGTTTTGATTTACTTGTGTCTGTATTTCTTTGTCTAGTCTGAAGATTTATGTTTTGTGTTTTAAAGTTATCTTTTCTCATTTTTAAATCGTCTAATATCAACCGTAAAGATATTTAACAGTTGATCATGTAATTTACCATTTGTTTTTTTCTAATTTCTTAGTTTTTGTGTATAGTTTTTTAGGCTATTGAGATGTTTTCAGTAAGTTTGTCTATTTCGATAACTGTACTTTGTCGTGTTTTTGTTATTTTTTATTATTGTCATTTTGTTTAGCGTTTGTCTCTTCATGTTGATTTTTAAGTGTTATTTTAATTCGGTTATGGTCAGAATTAAGTTCAGCTTGTGTTTGTGTATTGTGGATGGTTTGTGATGTTTTTGGTAATGATTATGTCTATTGTTGATAGCGTATTGTCATAGTGGGGAAATGTGTAGTTGTATTTATGTAAAATATGTTTCATGAGAGATGATTGTCTATGTATGAGTAAATGTTGATTTCGTTTATGTTGTTGGTATTGCAGCCTCAGGTTGTATGCTTTGCGTTTAGGTCACTTATTATCGTAACTTTATTGTGTATATTTGTTAATGTGTCTATGTCAGTATTTGTAATAGTGTTTGATGGTTTGTTTTACGCTGCTAGTATGCGTGTATTGTCTACAAGTTTTATACATTGTGTTTTAATATAGTAAGCGGTATGTCTATTTCTGTATATGGAATGGTGCAACGGATAATAACTGCCACTTCTCCAGTAGGGTGCCCTTTTTTATCTGTCTTTTCTGTTTGCTTTTGCATTTACGAACATGATATCAGTGTTATGTACTTCATGGTAGTGTTTTAATTTGCCAATTTTATTTCTTAGACCATTAGCGTTTCAAGATAATATAATTTTGTTAAACGTTATATTGCGATAATTAAGTGCTTGTCAAATTTTTGAATATTGTGAATAATTCTGCTTTTGATGTTGATATTATAGTTTCTGGTTTTAAATGAAGGTTTGTAGTTGCATATTCAATTTTTTTGCATCGATGGTATTGGGTTATTTGCTTATTATTTCTCTGGCGTTGCCAAGTCATATTTGTGTGGCTTAGGTATTTTACTCTATTACTTATTTCCTTGATTCTGATGTCGTTAGTTGTTGTATTGAGGTATAATGGTAGTATAGTAGTTCTCATTTGATATGCTTTGAGAACTTGTATTTCATGACTATTTATGAATTTAATTTTTACGTCCGTTATGTCTCGTTGTAAGTTAAATCTGCAAATTACGCGAGCATAGGTATTTTTTCTGTTTCCGTGTATGTGTGAAACTATACTTTTTGTTCATCTAAGTCAGTGATTAGTTTTGTGCGCCATTCTTAATCATCAATTTATATTTGTATTGTTGACACTTTATTTTATCTGGTAACCTATTTTGACGTGGTTTATTACAATGTCTGTTTATATTTTTTGTATGTTTGGCTTATTATTGGTAATTTCTTATAACATGTGGGTTGCATGGAATATCTTATATGATTCTTAGCTGATTTCAAATATATAATCAATTTTCTTGTATCAGCTCTAATTTTTTTATTATGAAGAGAGGCTTTTTTTTGAGAAAAAAATGCATGTACCGTACTGAAATATTTATTAAAAAAACTATACATTCTGGAATTTTTTATATAAATTTCTACTTTATTTGAATAAAAAAGTGCTTCCCTCAATACTCCAAGAAAAATAAAAAATCAGCCATAATATGTGCATACCAGCGGCCCTGGAATCGTTTACTTATGATCCGAATATCTTTGTTGAATTTTTTGCCCTGTTTTTCACTTATGTCTTCAAGATTTTCTGGAATACGATCTTAATAGCTATGAAAGAAGTGCCTCTGATGCCCATGTTGCATGCAAGACGCTAAAAGTGAGATAATATCTCTTTAATGTTCTCAACATAATTATCACCGGTTCTATTACTTAAGAAAATTTGAGTAACCCAAACAAACAAATCCCATGTGTTCTTCTTAATTTCTAACAATGAACTGCTGAAATTAAAATCGTTTATTAATTTGCAAATTTGTGGGCTGTCAAACAGAACTACTTTAAACTTTCTTGATCTTATATTCGAAAACTTTCTTGCAATGTTTTTGAAACATTCACAGTTTTTATTTAGTGCTTTAACATATTGTTTCATTAGACCATTTTTGATTTGCAATGGTGAAAATATGATAAGTTCTCGTAGCACAAGAGGTAAAATAATACTAGCTGGAACTAATGTTTCTCTAGAAGGTCATTTGTTTTTGTTCAATGCTCTGAATTAACTCTGCTATCCCATTAACATATAAATCAAGAATATTAAGTAACATCAATGCAAATTACGCATTTATGTTTGTTATACTTTATTTTGTTCATGACTTATGCTATTGTGTTGTATTCTTTCTTAACTTTAGTTGAATGTATGAGCGTTAAGGAGCCTTGTTTATTTCTGTGATGCAATAGTACACACTTTAACTACGTTTTTACAAGTTCATTAACAAACACTATCCATTTGAACCATGTTTCTGTAAGCCTATGGCACTTATCAGACCAGAAATATAAGCACAATGTATAAAACAATCCTCTTAAGCAAAAAATGGAAGTAAGTTTTTTTTTCAAATGCGGTAATACGAAACTTTAGTATTTTTAGTTACAAAATTTTTCGTTTTAACCGGGAAACTAGTAATTTGGAAGAAGTTTTGGACAGTCTAAGAATTAATATACATCATTAAGCTCGTTTTGATTGAATGTTTTCGGTTCAAAAAAAATTTCTGAAAGGAATTTGTCATCGCACACACAGATTTGATCATTTTAATTGTTAAAATTTTCTTTAAATAGATATGAGTGATATAAATGGATCTTTCGGACCTCTAATAGGCCTAACAACTGATGTTGATGTAGAGTAAATCCATTTAGAGCAGTTCATCTTGTCGATTCCTGTTACATTTATAAAGCAAATATAGCAGTCATCGTGGTGATTTAAAGATTTACGCCAAATCATTGGAGACTGGAACTTGAAAGATGGTCTCTTCTTAGTAGCCCATATTCTTAATTTCTCAACACAGATTTTTCATATAATACTGGATAGCTAGTACCTGATATATATATATATATATATATATATATATATATATATATATATATATATATATATATATATATATATATATATATGCTTGTTTCACAAAATCTGATACCCATAAGCGATATTTTTGAAATACATTTTTACCACAGATGCAGCAAAAACCCTTCTTGAGGAAGAAATTTTAGAAATAACAAAGATTTATCTTAAACGCGATCGTAAAAGATATAGTTAATGTAAACATATTAAGATAGTAGCTGAATCTAAAAAACTCAAGCTATTAGAATAAAACCGAGAATAAATTCGAAATCAGTGACCTCGAATCTATAAACAACTGTTAAATTATTTTTTCTATAGTCGCTATACAAAGTTGGTATTTTGCGCTCTCTTTTGTCAACGCAAAATGTAACTTTACCGCTCTAGAGCGACAAAGTAGAAAAAACGCTCGGTAACGTTACATATACGTTTATTACCTTCACAAGTCAATCTGACATATGATTGCTCGGTCGGTACATTACATATACATACATGTCCATACAGATTGCCCGACTATATACGTCACAACGAAGAAAAGTATTTATATGATATAATAATTAGCAGATATTTTATTTCGAAATTGGTAACTATATTTTTCACTTTTTTAATGTTCAGTTGACATACTTCTCTTTGATTTGAAGTACGCCTTAACTTTAAACAAAAAATTAACTATGCAGTATACGCAAATTTTATTTATATTGGTAACTTTTTTTACAAAGCGTTCAAGCATATAATAATAACAGCTTTTTCAGAAAGTAATGCATTTACATTCTGAAAAAGCTGTTATTATTATATGCATGAATGCTTTGTAAAAAATTGGTACACAATTCATTTGAATGGCGACGACTGAATATTAAGTTTCAATAATACTTTGATGATTTATTAGTGTATTTATACTTCTCTTATGCTTGTGCCAAGCCAAAAATTACAAATAAAATGATTTTTTCTTTGTTTTTGATCTGATTATAATATAATATTTTCTTATTAGGACTCAATTGTATTAAAACCTTAAAAATTTTATCTTTAATGAAAGGGATTTTTTTGTTGAAATTTCAGAATATTCATTAAATCTTTTTTTTAAGCAAAGACTTTTTATATTTTGAATTTTTTTTTAGTTTGTACTTAAAATTATAAACTACAAAATTTTTATTTTTCATAATCATGTGCTAATCGCGCGTTGTATAACTTTTGTTACCAAACGAAAATTTATATCGAACTAAATCTAATGTGAGTATTTAATGTTTGATAAATTAAAAGAAACTTATCTATTTGAAATGATAAAAAAAATCAAAATATTATTTGTTTATCTTAGATTTGCAAATACTTATTAAAAAAATACAAGCAGATAGTTTTCAATTCATCTTTTGTATATTCGAAAAATAATAAAACCTATATGCAGTACTTATTTAACTTACATAAACAATTTACAAAATATTCAAATAAAACTTTCAATATTATTGTACTTACCCATGGTACCAGACCTTGTTAACATATTTCCAGGGATATTGTCCGAATGCCATAACACACACACAATTTGAAAATATGCAATGGACATAAAAACTAATGGGAGTGCATATAATAAAATCATTTTTGCTACAGACCATGTCGTGTCTGAATCTTGTGACCAGGAGGGTTCACATTGTGTGAAATAATGTGTTTCTACACGTTCAAGTCTTTTAATTGTAGTTAGTACAATAAGCTCTGGAATATCTGGAATCAAAATTTCAAAATGAAAAATTATTTGAAAATATCTCATTAAAATATTTATTTGTAAGTTTAATGTAATTTTTTAATTACAAATTCTAATTAGCTAATTTGGGTCTCTATTGTGATCTGGGAGACAATAGAAGCTACAAAGTTGGTTAAACAAGTAAGGTTGTACAGTTTTTACTGGTGATTTGTATTCCGTTGATAAACATTAAAAACTCCAGCAAGTTTGAATGTTATTTAAAAAATAAATAAAATCACGACTTAAAAAACCGTCATTTACATAATAAAAATATCAAAAAGAATGTTTGACAATTATATGATATAATAAGAGAAGCTTTAAAATGACATTTTATCAGTTATTGTAGTAGCTTTTTTATTTCAAACAGGCGCCATATTGGATTTTTATACTATGTGATATATGTATATATTTTTTCTTTTTTGCAATGTTTAGTAATTAATTTAAATTTATAAATTATTTTTATTTTCATTTTAAATCAAATAATTTAGGATCAGGAACAATTGCAGGTGAATTTTATTTTGAAAATAAATAACTTAAAAATAAATTATTTAAAACTTTTATATTATTTTATCAAAAATGTAAATAAGTTCGCTTTCTTTATTTTTGAGCATGTTTAATTTGAATAAGGAATAAATTATTATTTTTTAAAAATAATTTAAAATTATAAGTCTCGTTGGTGGTAGGAGATAACCTTTGACAAGAACCGATTTATCGTTCTATTCATTCGTTCCACAAGTCCATCAGACAAATGATATAATGCAGTAGTTCTGGTCTTATGAGCACTCATTATTTTGCACACATTTTGGAATAGCGCAGATTTGAAGTTTCTTCCCTAATTGGAGTGAAGATGGCGTGGGACTTCAAATTGACATACACATTCTTTCACTTAGTCCTCGGTAACAGTTATGGCTCTTTGGTTTGGTAACGAGCAGGGTTCAACCCATTTTGTAAAGTATCTCATCAGAACCATAAAGTTCTTGTTTCCATAATCAGTTTCTGGAAATGTACCAGCCACGTCAACTGCAATGCGTTCATAAAAGCTACTGACGTTGTTATGACGCATAAAGGCTTTTCGTTGCTATGTGGCCCATTGCTCCCAGCACAAATCACACACTTCTTGTACCAGCTTTTTATGTTTTCGTTGCAATTTATCCTATAAAATTAATGACGCATTTAAAAAAAAAAAATTATTAACTTCAAAGTTTTTTCCTCCAGCTCTATTATAGACCTCTCTTAAAACATATGGGACCCTGTTCTTTGGAAAAATCAAGTGAGCTTTTGTATCTGTACCATTAATGTTTTCATCGTTTAAAGAGTCCATCTTTGATATCGATAAATTCTTATTGCGCCTAGTACGCTTAAACAGTTTGTAATTAGTGAGTTATAACCTGCCATACTGGTTTGAACCCTTTCATTTTCCATTCTAAGTATAGCTTTAAGACTGGATCGTTTTCTTGGTCAATTTTTAACTCATCAGTTTACCGATCATTATTGATTACCGTTTTCTTGGCAACGGTAGAATTTTATTTTTCAGTCAAAGACAATGTTTCCATTCTTCGTTACAAAGTGTTCTGGACAATGCGTCAGCGTTTCGATGATTAAAGCTTACTCAATGTTCAATGAAGAAGTTGTATTTCTAAAGTATCTCTATTCATTTGGTAGCTTGACTTTTAGGATTTTTAAAGTGTAGCAGCTATTTTAAAGTAGCATTGTAAACAACCCCTTTATATTTAATGTAGAGTTTGTAACAATAATTATTTAAAGTTGGTAGATGGGTTCTTGCTACACTCGGAAATAAATATGGGTATTATTTACTTACCATCAAAATTGATATTGAATTGAACACAATACTTTATATATATATATATATATATATATATATATATATATATATATATATATATATATATATATA
>NEEE01011200.1:0-10924 GCA_002278615.1 Pogonus chalceus | reverse complement strand
ATAATATCTTGTAGTAACTCCTAAAACTTAGCTAGTACATTAGTTAGTGACTAAGTGAATATTAATTTAAGTGACTTAGTGCTTCTCATAGTACATGTGAGTCACTATTTATACAATTATTATTAAGAATGCAAACAGAATTATTTGCTGATTTTACAGAAGTTAATGTAAGTAACTATTTGTAACATATTTTTAAAACGCTAATGTAGTACTATTACATTCCTCCCAGTTTCAGTAATTTGCATTTCAGTCAGTTCTTATCAGGAATTTTGGACTGTGCAAATATTTATAGAAGTATTCTACTGATTTCATGACTGCCAGTAGTTTTTTTTGTGACGCAATAGTTTTTTCAGATCTCTTACTGAAGTATGCAATAAATTTTCTTGCCTATATTGTACCTAGAAAAGTACGCCTCAATTCAAACGTTGCTAGCATCCGTGTCCAGCACAAAATCTTCATCTGGTAATAGATAACTCAAGATGGGAGCACTTGTCAAGAAATGCTTCAGTTGTTTAAAAGCATCCTGACACTCTTGTTCCAAAGTAAACTTTCTACCTTGCTCTGTTAGTTTGGTAAGTGGCTTGGCTATGTTGGCAAATCCAGATACATATCAACGATAATAGATACAAAAAACCAGGAACCTTCTTAGTTCATATTTGTTTCGAAGCACCGGCTAATCACGGACAGCATTTATTTTATCAGGATCAACTGCAATACCTTGATCACAGACAGCATGTCGAAAATATCGAGCTTCTTATTGGAATAGATGACATTTTTTTAGACTGAGCTGTAAGTTCACCTTTCTTAGTCTTAGGAAAACTTGTTCTAAGTTCTGTGTAATGTAACAAGTAGAATAACATAATAGTTGGCATTGTTATAAAGGAAAAATATAGTAGTCTGTATAACAAAAATAATAACAAGAAGAATAAACAAGTCATTAAAACAAGAATGTCAAAGTGGGCAAATAAAGTGCAATCATTTTTAGACAATAAGCATTTTCAACAAGGCATTTATCCATAACATTGGTCCTTCGAGCCGGATATATAAAAGTTGGGTCAAGATACAACACAATGGACGCTTTTAAGAAAATAAAATAATCTTTAAAGGTACAATTATCAAGATTCAAAATACTTGTATCAGAGTACAACCAAGAACAAATTCATGCTAAAGGTCAGACTTGAAAGGGTTGAAAAATTTTTAGACAAATTTGAAGAAATAAAAACAGCAATAGAAGATTTGGATGAAAGTGAAGAAACATATAGACAAGGTTTTGAAGATATGTACTTTGATATCGTAGCTAAAGCAAGACAAAAGATTGAGGAAACGGGAATTCATATCAAAACAAACTTATCAAGTACAACATCATCAAGTAAGGAAGATTGTAAAAAAATGAAATCAGTTTATAAAAACGGTAATTTCTATATGAAAAACCACCAATTGCTATCAGGATCATATTCGCTCATTAATAGTAATAAAATACAATTTCAAGATACAAGGTACAACAATGAAGATACAATAAAAAATGATATTAATTCTTTAAATGATAGTAATATTTCATGTATTGACAACTGCGATGACGATACAAATAACACTTTTGAAGGGGACGAATTGACTAAAAGAAAATCTATGGCATCCAACAAAAATGATACAGAAAATGCATCGAACATCAATGAAACAACTATAGATAATTCAGGACATTCCCAATTTGAAAAAAAGTGGCGTATAATCTCTGAATTATATGAACAACTTAAAACTGCTCAATACCACATAAATAAACCACCAAGTATCGTTGATTTACAATCATCTGATTTTAAAAAACAAATACAACTAATGAAGCAACAATATTCATCAATGCATATCTTTAAAAATATATCAAATAAATGTTTTTTAAAACATAATAAAGAGAATTTAACGTTAGAACAAAAAATTACTTCAGCGATACAACAATTAAAGAAAACAGAAATGAGTGATTCAAGTCAATCAGATGATTCAAATAAAAATAATTCTTCGAAATTAAATTTATACGTAAACGTCATAAAAGATCAACAAATTTTAAGTCCCAAAAACCAATCAAGATGTTCAACTATTAGAAATACTCTGGAAAGTATCGATTTAACAGGTCATTGGATTTCTAAACGCTATTTCAAAAATAAAAAATTTAAACGATTTAAATCGATAAAAACAAAAATAAAATCACCAAAAACTTAGTCCAAAGTACGTTCAAAAAAATATAGTTACACTGAATCTCAAGCGAATATTAGAAAAAAAAGGTTTGACTCTGAAAAAAATGAGTCGAAATTAAAATGTGAAGAAATGAAAATGGATCGAATTTTATTCTAATATAAATGTGATTCCTTGAATTCAAGTAAATCCGATGAAAGGTTTAAAATGGATTTAATCAATCATTTAAATAAAAAATACGCTTACGAATCAAAAAAATCGAAAAGGCGAAAACAGTCAATGATAAGAAGATAATACATGAAACAATTGTTGAAAATTCCGATGAAAATCCAGTATAATAATTGCACACGACGGCAACGAACTACACCCAACATTGAACAAGATACCATGGTTCTACTTATCGAAGATAACGTTCCTCCACTACGATGGCCTATGGGACGGATATTAGAAACGTTTCCCGGCAAAGATAGAATAGTACGAGTAGTATCCGTACGAACACCTAATGGTATATTTAAAAGACCTGTAAAACGTGTATGTGTTTTACCGAGTGAACAAGAAAGGATGTATTTATATTTAGTTTGTCTAATAGGATGTAATCATTAATAAATTTGTTGAATTAGTTTTTAAATACCATGTTATCATTAATAAGTTTTTTGAAAGGATTAACCTTTCAATGCGGGCGGAATGTAATGTAACAAGTAGAATAACATAATAGTTGGCATTGAAATAAAAGAAAAACACAGTAGTCGGCATAACAAAAATAATAACAAGAAGAATAAACAAGTCATCAAAACACGAATGTCAAAGTGGGCAAATAAAGTGCAATCATTTTTAGACAATAAGCATTTTCAACGAGGCATTTATCCATAACATTCTGTAAGTAATCTTTAAACGTCTTTTCGATAAATATTATATCGTCAAGGTAGACCAAACCAGTCTTTCAATATAGCTTAGCTAAAATAGTTTCCATAAGTTGTTCGAATGTTGCAGGTGCATTGTGCAGATCAAATGGCATAACGGTAAACTGCGAAAGTCTCATGCCAATAGTAAAAGCCATTTTCTCCTTATTCTTAGGTTCCAGGTCCATTTGTCAATATTCACTTTTCAGGTCCAAAGTTGAGAAAAACTTTGATCTAGCCAAAGTGTCTAATGTATCGTCTACCCTTGGCAACGGATAGTTATCTTTTTAGTTTTATTGTTAAGTTAGCGATAATCAACGTAAAATCGAGTAGATTGATCCTAATTTTTAATAGTACTACTAGTGGAGCCCATGGATTACTTGAAGGTTTCATAACTTCTTCTTTGCGCATATAATTGAAAATATTTTCCGCTTCGTGTTGGTTTGCCAGTGGCAATATGCTTGGTGTTTGTGGAATGTGTCTCGTTTTTTCAGTGTCAATTTTATGTCGAACTAAGTTAGTTACCTTTTGTTTTCGTTGTTGTATTCAGAAACTTCTTGATGTCTACTTATTATCTCGTTTGCTTTTAATTTTTGGACGGCGGTCAGTCCTTGAAATGTTGAGGACAATTGTAGTAAAAGCATCTGGCATTTTATCAGATATCGATATCTGGGTATTTATAGTTTAAGTAATTGTGGACACTGATGAACATTCTCCCACTACTGTTTCACGTTTGATATCAACTGGATAAAAATTCATGTTCAGCATTCTAACCGAAACGTTTTTGGATTTGGTCAATGTTTTTTCGATCAAAACTCTGTTATTATTGTACTTTGGTTCAAACATTAGCCCTCACAAAAATCACTCTCTAATTGAGTTTCCAGAAATGATTCGCTTCGTATAGAAATGGTTATGTCTTGAGAAACCTTAAAACTTAGAAACTCGTAGATGTAAGACTATTTCCTCCTCATTGTCTTTTATTGCCCTATCTTTCATATCTAACTTGAAACCATGTTTGTTCATGAAGTCTATACCAAGAATAAAATCGTGTTCAATCTGCGAATCCGATGTTTGAAGCAGGTATGTCCTATATTAATGCCCACATCTATTTCTTTCAATGCGGCAGCTTATTTTTCTGTGGCTGTTTGTGATTGCAACGTGGTAGGTTGGATTCGGGCATTGGTCATTTAATAGCAATATCTGGTCTTATACTTGTCTTTGTCTCACCCGTATCTAGAAACATTTTTATTGCCTTCCGCTTATACTGGTATCTATGAAGAGGCTTTTGACGTGATGTTGATGAGATGCAATATAACCGATGGATTTAGAGACTTCTGGTTTATGGGTCGAAGTTTGCATCTTTGCATCAACACTGCTTTAGTTTTGCGACCCATTTTCGTTCTTCTTTGCTGTTCTATTTTAAAAATTTTTACACAGTCTTTCCGAATGACTCAGTACTCCGCAATTCCAACAGCGAATTTTCGTGCACCCTGAAATTAATTCCTTTGTGATTCATCGCATCCTCTCTTCTAGATCATTCTTTTTTCTGCATCGATTTGTATTATTCGAGTGTGATTGCGGGAAGCTTGTCTTACTAATTCTTGTTCCAGAGCTTATGATAGAGCATATATCAATGTTTTTGGGTAATCCAGTCCTACGATTTGTTGTACTTCATAATCTCGAATGCCGTTAATAAATTTTCGGATTGCCAAGCTTTCTAGTTCAGCATCATAGAAGATGTGCCAGACTTTTGCGATTGTTGGCATCTGTTTCTAAGTTCGGATTGATAAACCTGTTCTAGGTGTGCATTTCTATACCGCATTTCTAGTCGCTTAGCAAGTTGCTTAATGTTCTTTTTTTTCTACTTTTACTGTTTGCAGAATGTTATCTGCTTCTCCGAGTAATGCCACAGTTAATTCTGTTGCTTTTTCCAACCGTTGTCTCTGGCAGATACTTCAAACTGTATAAGATAATTCGACCATGATGTTATTTCATCATATTCAGGAATTTTGATATGATGTCTGACAATGTTTTCTTCTTTAATGGTTCTTTGAATTTAGAGTTCACTGGAAATAGTTGTACCATAAACCGAGGACAAATTTTGCGGTAAACTTATTTGTTGCTGTTCATCATTTTTTTTAAACGTCTTTAGCTTTTCTACAAATTTTTCTTCTATTTTGTTTCTATTTTTTTCTTCTAATTCCTCTTCCAGATTTCTGGAATTTTCCATTAATTCTTTTTCCAGCATTTTAGACTTTTTCTCTAATTTTCTGAATGCTTCAATTAATTTTTCTTCCAATGTCCTTGAATTTTCTTCAGTTTTTCTAGATGTTTAATAACTTCTTACGTTCTCGAATTTTTTATTAATTTTTCTATATTTGTCATTAATTGCCGCGTGTTATCCTGAATTTAAAATTCATATATGTTTAGATCTAAGTATTCTCTTAACAATGTTTTTTGAAGTCTTTCCAACAAAGCAGTTTTTTTACAATTATTTCCTTATCACGTTCTTTCAACTCTCTCTTCAATTCATCCTCCTTCAACTCTATCAACTTCTTTGAAACCATGATGATTTTTTATTTATTTCCGAGTATGATAAAATTTATTCCTAAAATATCACCCCACACCTGACACCAATTGTAATGGATATTTATTTTGACGATGGTAAATAATTAAAATAACGACAAATATTTATAAATATTATTCATTTAAAAGTAAAAAAATGTAAAAGTATTTAAAAATAATAAATTAATTACATGATAAACAATTTATGTTAATATTCACAGTCACTTAATTTTCCGAGCGATATATTTATTTTCGCCGAATTCACTTTGTGCACTATTTATATTTAACTAGTAAGCTAATCTGTCAGAACCCCTTTTTTCAACCAGGGTATTTCTAGTTTTTTCTAGCAAATTTTGAGAACATGAACGATGAAAACATGTTAACAACTATGCTTGCGGCCAAGGATGGTCACAAGCGACGGCATGTTCGTTACACTATAAACTGTTCTTGAACTACATTACCCATATCTGACTATTTGTGATGCTTGTGTTTCTTAGAATATTAGATCTTATTATAATATATAAACCATCGTTCCATTTAGAAAACTTATATTTTGTGTAGCAATACTAGAGAATAATTTTATATTGCCCTGTGTTGTTCTGTTTCTTCTGCATCCTTGCCGATGCTTTATTACACAAAAACATAGTCTAGACCACGCACCAATTAATGCGCGCATTTTTGGGATTAAAATATAAATGTATAAACAATTGTGAATAATTAAAAAAAAAAAAAAAAAAAAAAAACGTTTCGCCAAAAAATCTAACCTTGAGTGGATTTTTTCATGGATATTTAACGGGTAATTATCATTTGAAAGTCATTATTTGTTAAATTTAGTTTAATTATGTACAGGAAAATGTATATTACGACCAACAGATAACTTCTTACTTCTTACAAAATTTATGCACAATTTGAATTAAAATTTTATTCTTTATAAAAACCTATACATAGATTCTTAATATAAACTTATCTCTTCCTGATGTTTTTGGGATGGTCATTTATATTTCATCTAAAATTTTATCTTGAGGAATTCATATCTATTTTAAGTTCCATATTAAAAAACGTGTTATCATGTGGAAAGTAATTAAAAATACCTTATTTATCTACTTTTTCTTTATCTACCTCAATGTTAATCGATAACAAACTACAATTTTTACGTTTTTCAATATCTTTGTTATAAAGTAGTAGAATTTTTGTCAATCTTATGACAAGATTTGTCAAATAAATGTAATTTGTGGATTTAAAGCAATATTTCTTTTCATAATTTGAATGGAAACTTGAGGTGGTTAACAAAGATGCGGTCATTGAATGTCCGTTTTTTAATAATGATTAGAGAATAACGAAATGGAAGAGTATTACTTTTAGAGTTGTTAATTTGTAGGCTTATAATAATAAATATTTAATATTACGATATTATGAGATGCTAAATTTGTATTGAATCTTACATTTAATTTATTTCCTATTACAAGTACTCTTGATGTTGAATATTCACAACAATGTTTAGTATTAATATTATAGATTATAGAAGAAAGCAAGTTTGTTGTAGTAGTTTAAGAAAGTCGAAAATTATTTTTAATGCAATTTCATTTAAGAGATGCGTACAATATATCAAAAGTGTCTAACAAACCAGATTTTTGTATTACTAGTAATTAGCTATATTCGTTAAAGTTAAACCAAACAATCAGTAGCAAACTAGGGGTCAAGTCATTAGTTTAACAGTCCAGAGAGTCCAAATTTGAATCCCGATATCGACAATAAAATTTATTTTTGGCTGAAATTAGTTCTTGCGAAATGCGAAGTTGTTGCTTGCAAAATCAGGTAAAAGTTTACATATAAAATATATCTCCCAAAAATCAAGTCAGATAATGAGATCAAAGGACCACAAATTTTTCAATTCTAGAAAGCAATATGAAAGAAAGGAAAATAGAAGAAGCTTAACAGTAGCCCAACGGAATCCAGGAAATTAGAAGCAAACGATAATTGTCCAAAAAACCAGTTCAGGACTACCTAGATTGAAAGTGAGGTATACTAGTCTGGTATCCTAGTGAGAAAATGTTTTATCTTTGACTAATATTTCACTAGCTCTTTACAGGTATTAATTTTGAGTGACTTTGAAATCGTATTATCTGGAGTAGAGATCCGATACTGCCGAAATAAGATCAGTTTGATTTTGCATTCATTTAAGTTAATGGCTTCCAGTCTCCACTGGTAATAGCCGGAGTAGAAAGATTTTCAGGCTACTTAGAATCGCATTTACTTTTTTGCTCAACTAACCGACTATCTGTGGCCACAAGTCAACAAATTTCATTTTTAGATATTTTTCTTCTCGTCTGAGTCTAAATCTGAGTAACTTATTGATGCCCGAGCATTTTTTTTTTTAAATTTTAAATTTACATTTATTTATGAATTTAAGCTACTGTATTGTTTACTTTAATCTTTCAATATTGAATATTTTTGAAATGAATTTTTATTGTGAAATACTCTTTACGTACAAAGCGATCCTTTTTTGACAAAGTCAATTTATCAACTCCGTATTCAGTTTTGCAGGTAAGCTAATAAGTAGAGTAAATACGTCACAAGTGGGTTCAAAACTTAAGCACATCAAAATGTTCGTGATGCAAAGGATATTATGAATAAAAATGACATTTGTTCCATATTTGAGTGAAAGCTGAATGTTTGTAATAGATGCGTATATGAAAGGCAACAAAAAATATCATATTCGAGCAATGAAATTATTGCTTAAGCTACTCTTTTTAAATATCATGTTGATCTAAGAGAAATGCTTTTTCGGAGCATTGGTAGTTCAAGAAATTTTTTATTATTCAAAGATGAATTTTGTCAATATCGCAGAGTTTAATTTTGAAGCGGAAATCAAAAACAATAAATAAACTTAAGATATTTTTTAAAAAGCTTAAAAATCAATTTCAACAAAAAGTCAAGCTCTTGTAACAGATAATAGAAAAGAAATGAAAATATCGGCAGTAAGTTAATTTTCCACTAACCAAAATATTAAATGTGTAATGAGTTTTTTATACACCACAATCTTATACCATCGACAGAAGCATGGAGTTCAATTTTCGCAATTACCATAACTGGAGTAAGTTATGATCTTGGTACAAAACCTGCTAATTTATGGCTTAATCGACGAATAAGGTTTAGAGCCATGAAAAATCTAGTTGCGAATGCTATTTGATGAAACCAAATCATCTTCGTTTAAAAACTAATGAAAAGTTTTAATTTTTTAGTTGTTTGATATGATATTTAAAGTCGTGGATAAAGTATTTACTTACCAATTGAACGATATTTCAAAGTATCATATAATGTTATTTCATTCACTTAAAATAATATAAAAATTACCGAAACTTCTGTAGCTACAAAACTTACTAATTTATTCAAACAAAAATTAAATAAAGTTAGATGAACTTGAATCAAAATTTTTATATTTATATATTTTATTAACAGATACAATATTGATATAGTATGCAAGCCATAAATACACTTAAAAACCTGATGAAAATTAACTATACCCAAAAAGTTAATATATAGATGAAAATAGGGTATATAAATACGTTTAAAATTATATTTCAAAATTATTATCTTCAAGAATTAAGTATGTAAACTATGAAATTTGAAACATAATAAATTGTTTGAACAATATTGTTACTGAAGACGACAATTGAAACAAAAGAATCAAAAAGGTTAACTACAATTTTCAAATAAAATAAAAAATATCACCAACGGTTTTGAAGAAATGAAATTCTCAACAATTGCGTCTTTAGATCCAGCCCGAATGTTTGATAAAGTTTTGTATAGAAAACTTGTCAGAAAAAAACTCTCTTGGCCTCCCTATACAATGCTTTAAAATAAATATACAAACTAGAACATGTCAGGTAGCAATTTAAAATAGTTCACTTCCACAAGTCTAGCTCACCAAAACAAAAAAAATTTCAGAAAGTATTTTAGGAAAACAACTTTGCAATAAAAGCTTACGTTAGAAAAACATGAAGATAAATAAAACACTATAATTTAAATCTGATTAGAAATTAATAAGTTTACAATCTGGTTCAAAACTTAATTTTTTTTTCCAAAAAATAAAAGAAGCATCAAGAAGTTTTACTTATCTGGAAATACAACTTGACACAAAATTGTGTTGACACATCCAAAATAAAAAGTAAGAATACAAAATATTTTTAAAATTTGCATTTGTTTTGAAAATGGAAACCTCTTTAATTTAAGAGAAGAAAAAAGGAGTATTTTCAGTGCGTCCAATACGATCAATTTTATTTCTTTTATTTAAATTTAGAATTACAAATGTAAATACTTACCAAAAGCCAATGCTATAAGCCATATAACAACAATTGCTGTTTTTGCACGATTGGTTGTACTTTTAAACTTCAGAGGAAAACATATGGCATACCAGCGATCAATTGATATGAATGCCAATGTAAGAACTGACACTGTGACTGATACTGTCTGTAAAATAAAAGAACAATTATAATTTTGAATTAACAGACAATGTTTGAGTATACGTATTTATATTACTGCTTTAAATGAGAAAATTACACTATATAGTTACAGAGTAAAAATTTAATAATTAATTGATAAATGTTAAGATAAAATAGCATATACGTACTGCCAAATATATAAAAAAAATCATTATATTAATTTGTAATTGATTTAAATAATTTTAATACTTTACTGCACTATTAAATATAAAACATGGAAGATTACAGAATTGATCTTATTTTTTTATTTTTATGCTTTACAGAAATTAGAAATATATCAAAAATACGAAGCTAAGCAATAACTTAGAATGTCCTTTAAGCAGCTGATCATATCTTTGGGTTAAAAGATCAAAGCAGATTGTGGCTCATTTAAAAATAAAATTTACAATTATTTTATGACTTAACTTAGGACTCTTTGTTTAAAGTTTAAATTTAACTTTAATCACATTTTTGTACAAGAACGTTTATTTCTTGACTCTTTTAAGACATTCTGTATTTATTTCAACGATGGTAAGTAAGTAAAATAACAATATTTTTTTATAAATATAATTAATTTAAAAGTAGAAAAGTATGAAAACTATTAAAAAATAAAATAATAGTAAGATGAACAACTTATGTTTATACTCACACTAGAGCGATATATTTATTTCCACCGTATTTACATTCACATATTCGACCAACGTTATTACACAGTATTCGAGTAAACCCTCGAATATAAGGAATGGAACCATACAGTCGAATCTTTCTAAAGGTGCTCTACGTAAAGGTGCTCACTAT
>NEEE01009062.1:0-18848 GCA_002278615.1 Pogonus chalceus | reverse complement strand
ATTCAACCATTAATCAATCAGCCTGCACGTCTATCATCTTGGCCTAGGACACCGTCACCAATTTCAGTAGCATCTAATTTACGTAGAATTTTAAAAGGAACCGGAAAAGGTTTGCTTATGAAACTCGATAATAAAAAAATGAATATAAAGTGAATATTCAGAGATCCTGATGTTCCTCTCTTGTCACGCCGTACCTAGCCTTGTGTCCAGTGCAGTAAATAGCCATGAAATTTTCAAAGTTCGGCTCCTAGGCCACCATCTGTCGCACTGATGTTCTATAGCGTTCCGCATGCCCTTTATCGTTGTCACCGATATAAGGAGATAGCCGATTAAAATGAACTTCTTTATGTTTCCCATTAGGCATTTGCTTTATTCTGTAGATATTGTCTTTTATCCTTTTTATGACTTTGTATGGCTCTTCCCAATTTCTATGTAATTTTGGTGACAATCCGGCGACGTCGTTGCGGATTGTAAAGCCACACAAAGTCTCCGGGTTGGTAGCCTCACTTTTCTGCCCTGATGTCGTAGCGGTCTTTCATTCTGTCACTTGTACCCTAAATACTCATCCGAACCTGCTCATGTATGTCGTCTATTCTTTTCCTTAGATTGGTAACGTAATATTCTTCAGCTAGATCTTCACCAACTGTAGTCCCAAATACCAGATCACATGGTAAGCGCAATTCACGCCCAAATATATCATTTGCTGGTGTCTGCCCTGTTGTTTCATGTACGGCTGATCAATAAGCCATTAGAAACAGATGAAAATGTCGGTCCCAGTTGTGTTGGTGGTCAGTGACTATCTTTGACAAGTAACGATTATCGTTCTATTCATTCGTTCCACCATTCCGTCGGACTGCGGATGTAATGCGGTAGTTCTGGTCTTATGAACACCCATTATTCTGCACACATTCTGGAAGAGCGAAAACTCGAAATTTCTGCCCTGATCGGTGTGCAGTTCGCGTGGGACTCAAAATCGACAAATACATTCCCTCACCAACCGCTCAGCAACCGTTATGGCTTCTTGGTTTGGTAACGAGTAGATTTCAACCCATTTGGTGAAGTAGTCCATTACAACGTCAATGTACTTGTTTCCATCATCAGTTTCTGGGAACGGGCCAGCTACGTCAACTGCAATACGTTCGAAAGGGCTGTTAATGTTTTATTGACGCATAGGGGCTTTTTGTCGCTTATGTGGTCTATTGCTTCCAGCACAAACTACACATTTCTGGCACCAGATTTATACGTCCTCTTTGCAATTCATCCAGTAGAATCACACGCAATTTTTTTTAGAGTTTTATTGACTCCAAAGTGTCCTCCACCAGATCCATCATGGACCTCTCTTAAATCATCTGGTACCCTACTTTTAAGGAGTCCGTCTTCAATTACGATAGAGTCCCATTGTGCCCAGTACGCATTAACAGTTTGTGATTGGTAAGCGAAATCCTTTTACTTTCCATTCTAGTATCAGTTTTAAAACTATATAATTTTTCTGGTCAGTCTCATAATTTTCCCATCCAACATTGATAACTGTTGTCCGCGCAATGGTAATGATTTTATTTTCGAGTCGACAACAGTGTTTGCATTCTTCTTCACATGGTCTCCTGGACAATGCGTCAGCATTTCGATGACTAGAGCCAGGGTGATGCTCGATGGAGAAGTTGTATTTCTGAAGTCTTTCTATCCATCTGACAACTTGATCTTCCGGATTTTTAAATTATAGCAGCCATTTTAAAGCAGTATGGTCAGTTCTTAAAAGGAATTTTCTACCGTACAAGTATTTGTAGACGTGTTCCGCTGATTTCACAACCACCAGCATTTCTTTTCTTGTAACGCAATAATTTCTTTCAGGTCTCGACAAGGTCTTGCTGAAGTATACAACAACTTCTTCCTGTCCATCTTGTATCTGGGAAAGTACGCGCCCAATCTCAACGTTGCTTGTTTCCGTATCTTGCACAAATTCTCCATCTGGTAATTGATTATTTAAGATAAGTGAATTTTCTACCCTCCTCTGTCAGTTTGGTAAGTGGCTTGGCTATGTTGACAAAGCCAGATACATACCGGCGATAGTAGGTACATAAGCCCAGTAAACTCTTTAGTTCAAGTTTGTCTCGAGGCACCGGCCAATCACGAACAGCTTTTATTTTATCTGGATTAACTGCAATACCTTGGCGAAAGACAACATGTCCGAAATATTGAATTTCTTTTTGGAATAGAGGACATTTTTTTGGACTGAGCTTTAGATTGGCCTTCTAAGTCTCAGGAAAACTTCTTCTAAATTCTTTTAGTGTTCTTCAAATGTCTTCCTGACAACTTATATATCGTCGAGGTAAACTAAAAAAGTTTTCCAATACAGCCCAGCCAATACAGTTTCCATAAGTCACTCGAATGTTGTAGGTGCATTACATAGACCGAATGGCATAACAGTAAACTGCCAAAGTCCCGTGCAATAGTAAAACCTGTTTTCTCCTTGTCCTTAGGTTCCAGGTCCTCTTGCCAATATCCACTTGTCAGGTCCAAACTGGAAAAATCATTGATCCAGCTAAAGTGTCTAATGTGTCATCTATTCTTGGCAATGGATATCGTGTGGATCCGTGATTTTTCTTCACAAGTACCACTGGTGAAGCCCATGGTCTGCCTGAAGATTCGATCACCCATTCTTTATGCATATCTTTGATGATGTTTTCTGCTTCCTCTCGTTTTGCCAGTGGTAATCTCCTTGGTGTTTGTCTGCTAGATCTCGCATCTTCAGTGTCAATTTGATGACAAACTAGGTTCGTTCTTCCTTTAGTCTTCTTGTCATATTCAAAGACTTCTTGATATCTGCTCATTAACTCGTTTGCTTTTAACTTTTAGACGGCAGTTAATCTTTGGAATGTTGAGGACAGTTGTTTAACAAGAGCATCTGGTATTTTATCCGGTGTAAATTTATGGGTCTTCATAGTTCGGGTGATTGTGGAAACCGATGAGCATTCCCCTACTATTTTTCCAAGTCTAATGATAACTGGATAAGAATTCATGTTCATCATTCGAACCGGAACAATGCTTTTCGATATGATCAATATTTTTCCGATCACAACTCTGTCGTTATTGTTCTTAGATTCAAACATAAGAACGCTGCCCTCACAGAAATCACTTTCTAATTGAGCTTTCACAATTGATTCGCTTTGTATAGAAAGGGTAATGTCTTCAGAAATTAATACCCTTAAGGCCTTGTCATCTCGTGGATGTAATACGATCTCCTCTTCATTCACTTCAATTACCCTATCTTTAAGATCTAACTTGAAACCATGTTTCTTCATGAAGTCCATACCAAGAATAAGTTCGTCTTCAATCTTCGCTACCAGCACTCGATGTTTAAAGCAAGTGTGTTCAATCTTAATTCCCACATATATTTCTCCCAATGCGGTAGCTCTTTCTCCCGTAGCTGTTCGTAATTGCCACGTGCTGGATTGGATTCAGGTATTGGTTATTTTTCCGGCAATATCTGGTCTTATAATTGTCTTTGTCGTACCTGTATCCAGCAACATTTTTAATTGCATTCCACTTATACAGCCATCTATAAAGAGGCTATAAGCATGATAATGAAGAGATGCAATATAATCAACGGATTTTGAAGTTACTGGTTAACGGGTCGATGTTTACCTCTTCGAATTAACCCGTTTTAGTTTTACGACCCATCTGCTTTCTTCTTTGCTGTTTTTTTTTCTGATTTTTTTTACATAATCTTTCCGGATGACCCACTTCTCCGCAGTTCCAGCAACGAATTTTCCTGAGCTCTGAGAACAATTCTTTTGCAATTCGTCGCAGCCTCTCTTCTAGATCATTTTTTTTTTCAGCATCAATTTGTCTTACCCCAATGTTGCTACGAGAATATTTTCTTATTGATTCTTGTTCTTGTACCAGGGTACATGTTAGAGCATCTATTAATGTTTTTGGACGAGCCAATCTCACTGCTCGTTTAACTTCACCATCTCGGATGCCGTAAATAAAAGTTTGCATTGCCAAACTTTCTAATACAGCATCAGGGGCTGAGAGATGTTCTAGACGAAGGAACGGGACACATCGTTTTCGAATTCTTGTAAGGACTCTTGCGATTGTTGGCTTCCTTTCTAACCTGGGATTGAGACAACTATTCTAGATGCGCGATGCCATACCGCACCTCTAGTCGCTTAACAAGTTGCTCATAGTTCTCCTGATCTTTTCCTTTTACTGTTTACAGGATTTCGGCTGCTTCTCCACGTAATGCAACAGTAAATTCCGTTGCTTTTTCTTTTGAAGTCCAACCATTGGCTCTGGCAGCTGCTTCAAACTGTATATGATAATTTGACCATGATGTTTTCCCGTCATATTCAGGAATTTTGAGATTGTGCCTGACAGTATTTTCTTCTTTTATGGTTCTTTGTATTTAAAGCTCACTGTGTAGCAGGAACCGGAGATGAATTTTGTGGTAAATTTATTTTTAGTTGTTCATAATTTTCTTTAAACGTCTTTAGCTCTTCTTCCAATTTCTCTTTTATTTATGTTTTCAATATTGCTTCTTATTTCTCTTCTAGTTTTTCTTCAAATTTTTCTTCTAATTTTTTGTTCAGAGTTCTGGAATTTTCTTTTAGTTTCTCTTCCAGCATTCTAGAGTTTTCCATTAATTTTTCTTCTAATACTTTAGAGTTTTCTTCTGATTTCGTAGATGTTTCAATTAATTTTTCTATTAATTCCTCTTGTTATGATCTTGATTTTTCATTAATTTCTCTTTTAATGCTCTCGAATTTTTCATGAGTTCCCCTTTTTATGCTTTCAAATTTTCTTCTGAATTTGTTGCTGCATGTCACCCTCGATTTCAAATTTACACGTGCTTGGATACAAATTTCTTTCTAGATGTTTCTTCATCACGTTCTTCCAACTCCCTCTTCAATTCATCCACCTTCAACTCCATCAACTTCTTCAAACCATGATGCACTTCTATTTATTTCCGAATACGATGAAATTTATTTTAAAAATTTAACTTTACACCTGACACCAGTTGTAACGGTTATTTATTTTAAACGATGATAAGTTATAAAAAGAGAACAAATGTTTATAAATATAGTTTATTAAAAAGTAGAAAANTATATATATATATTATTTTTATTATTATTATAATTACCTTGAACATGAATGTTTCAAGGGTTTGATAATCGATGGAAGAAACATTAAATTATCTCTATCACCTTCTTCGTCTTTAATGATTGTTTAGACACGTATATTTTTTCTATCATTTTATTTAAAAAGGTTGTTTCTAAATTCTCATTCGTTCTTCTGGTATTAGTAAAATTAGGTCATTGATTTGCGTGCAAATCTATGGCAACTTAACAATTAATGGAGAACTATACTTTAAATGCCTATCATTTTTATCGAAATTTTTTATGGTTTTTTGCAACTTGTTAAACGACATATAGTTTTAATAAGTATAACCAATATTAACCGACTATAATGGTACCTAACATATATAACGATTGTCTTAAATTTAAAATTATTGAAGATTATCGTAACGGATTGTCCCAAATTAAAATAACCAAAAAGTTTCATATTAACAAGACAATAAAATCTTCAATTGTGATGGTCTTTACTACTTAAAACTCCATGATAAAATATTTAAAAAAAAAAACTTTGTTTAAAGTTTCACAAAATTTATTTAATTGTCACTATAGTTTCACCACACAGTGGCATCATTAGACGATATAAAATAAATACTTACATCGAATTTAAATACGTAATTTAAAGGTAGATGGTGGGAGTTAAGTTGCATTATAATTTAAGGTATAATAACGGAGATATGTCCGTTTGTTCATTAATACAGATTTCTGTGAGATTATCAACGAATTTGTATATTTCCAATGTTTCTTGGTAATAAGGTTTAAATCCTTTGTCTTTTAGATGAAGGATTTTTGGTCGGTTGTTTTCGAAAAAGTGATGTCCTGTTGTGAGTATATGACTAGCAAAAGTAGAGTCGACTTTTAATTTATCAAAAATTTAATTAAATAGGTTAAAATTCGATAAAGATCATTCAAGCTGATCTGTTGAAAAGTGGCAAACAGTCCTTTTCAGTGACGAATCAAAATTTAACATAATAAATTCTGATAGAATGGAAACTGTACGGCGGTCCAAAGGAGAACTTTTCAATCCCCAGAATTGCAGGGTGACTGCCAAACATGAAGGAGGCTCTGTAATGGTTTATACTTGCTTCGCATTGAACGGTCCTGGTTCTTTTATGAAATAAAGAGCATAAAGGACTGTTTTACATATAAAGAAATTTTATGACGAGACATGATCCTCTATGCCGAATAGAAAATGTCACTTCGATGGGTGTTCCAACATGATAATGACCCGAAACACACATCGAAGTAAGTAAATGGCTGGCTAAAGGATAATGCAGTTACTTGAATCTAATCAAAATTTTTATCGGATAATTAAAAAAGCGGGACGCAAGTGAAAAAATTTTAAATAAATTTCAATTATTTGAAAAATTATAAACTGATTGGGAAAACATGCCCAAAAACATCATTAAAAACTTGAATAACTTAATGCCGCAAGGTATGCAGAAATAATACAAAGTAAGGGGCATTACAAAAAATATTATTGAAATTGATTCTCTCTTAAATATAAATTTGCTATAGATTTGTACACTGAAATATGATGGAGTTGGATTATTTTTAAATATATGGGGCATTCATACCATAAGTTTACTTTATAAGAATTTTGTTTATTTTAACTTAGTTAAGAATTGTACTTTGAATCATACGAATTTTTTTTTTTTGTATTTTAAACTCTTTGTCAAATAAAACATATATTTTTTTAAAAAGACCGGATATAAATTCAAGTTTCGTAATTAGCAAACCTATAAAAGACTGAATTGACCAAGAACATCGACGAAGATTCTAAGCTAAGAAGAGCACATCGTAATGACTTGAAATCTTTCAGGCCCTGCTGCACATAGAGTCTCGTCTACATTTACGTTCTACCAGAGAACCAGATGGACAAACTGATTCTGTTTTTATAAGTACTTATATCACTTAGAGATTTTACTGAATACGACTCAGAATCAGATAATAAAACAGATTAAAACGATTTCTCTGACTCGCTTTCTCACCAAATAACCAATAATACTGTTGACTAATTCTTATTGAAAAAATAAATAATTTAATCTTTTTAGAAATGGTGACACCGGTTTTAAAACGGGAATATATTGATATGATCCGCGAATTATACGGTGATTATAAACTTTTACCGCGGTCCATTGAAATTTGCAAAAAGTTATACACAAAATTTTATAATAATGTATATCGCGATGACTTTCAGAACGAATATTTAATGTCTAATACTTATACTCGCGAAAATCAAAAGTGAAGAAGCAATTATATTGATAGTTATCCAATTACAAATGTAAAAACTGCCCTTATCAATATTAATTCTGATAAAAGATTATTTAACATTAAACAGAGAATTATCAGAACTTAAACAATTGAACGAATCACCGTTCGAATTTTACAATACAGTTTTAGAATTATTTAATTTACAAATATCATATTTAACTTATCAGGTAGCTGCATACGAAGCACAAATTTAAATTAGTTATTTTAGGGATTACGCTTTAAGAATTTTATTACGAGGTCTTAAAGAACCTCTTGGTACTTTAATGAGGACTAAAATATCTTTAGATTTAAATGCTGCATTGAATATGTTGTCAAAGGTTTTCAATGGGAAACACTTCAATGATCCTGCCAAAAACTGATTAACAAACGTAGATAAATAAATCCTTCTCATATTAATAGACCATTACTTACACGAATTAGACCACAACATTCGTAGTTTTGAATCTTACGATCACAACATTTATAATACTTAATATATACAACCACGAAATTCACATCCTCAACAGTCACAACCAACATACAAACAAAAATTCACTTTTAACAAATCTTCTCCTAAAATTATAACGAACATTTTTAAAACGCAAACTAATACACAAACACAAAAACACGATTTTATTTCAGAAGAATTATATAATACGGAAATTTGTGAGAATTTACCTCACAAATATTTTTACGACGAAAATCCACATGGAAGTGACCCTGAACCAAATTTAGATAATTTGGATCAAGAAACTAACCCGGATCCTTTTTTAAATTTAAAAGCCCTGGAAACAATATCGAATTAATGAATTCATCACACAATCAAAGCGAACTGCCTTTTATTATCTTACCTGAATTCAATTTAAAAGCAATAATTGATACTGGCAGCACACTTTCATTCATCAAACTAAAAATTGCCGAAAATTATTTTAAATCAAAAATGACATCTGACCCAGTTAAAATTACAACAGCGCATAGTACTTCAGCTGAACATCTTATCACCGTGTTCAAAATTATTTAATAAATCTGACATAATATTAAAATATCATGTGTTTACATTTCATAATAATTTTGATATTTTACTTGGTTTAGACAATTTAAAACTATCATAGGCAACCATTGATCTCTTATATGATAAAATTATTAAACCGACAAAAATAATACCGATCAAGTACCATAAAACTGTTTCACGTTCTCATCGTATAAAAATTCTATCAAAGATGAGAAAATAGTTAAATTTAACCGCGAGGACATAAAAAACGGCGAAGCTCTTATTACCGAAACACATGTGAATATCCTGATGATACCGAAAGTTATAGATAAGTACAAAATCATCAAATTTATTATCAACTCATCAACAAAAATAACAATGACCTTAAAGTTATTTAACCGTATAAAACTGAATCATTAGAAAATTTCAAAAATAATAATTTAGATTTTACTAAAAAAAAATTTTAATAAACAAAAAATAAAAAAACACTCTCGATATTATTAAAATTCGAACTGATCATATCAACAGTGAAAAATTTTCAAATTACTAAAAGAATATTCGAATATTTTGCATGATGATAAAGACTTGACATTCAAGTTAAACATAAGATCCGTACTTAAAACGAAATACCTATTTATACTAAAACATATCACTACCCCGTAACTCAATAAAAATGCAGACACAAATGCAACAGAATGCTAGACAAAAATATTATTAGACCATCTAACTCGCCTTGGGCATGCCCCGTTTAGATTATACAAAAAATACTTGATGTGTCCGGCAAAAAAAAATCGAGAATTGTCATTGATTATAGAAAACTAAACGACAAAACTATCAATGACAAATATCCAATTCCAAATAACAATGCTTTACTAGAGAAACTTGGCAAATGTCAGTATCTTTCTACACTCGATGTAGCATATGGCTTCCATCAAACTAACATGCGTAAAAATGATATTCAAAAAACAGCATTTAACACGGCAAAGGGACAAAATGAGTTTTAAAAATGCAATTTGGATTGAAAAACGCGGCCGCGACCTTTCAACGCGTGATGGACAATGTTTTGAGAAATTTAGGTTACAAAATTGGCCTAGTTTATTTGGATGATGTATTATATTCAGGACCAGTCTTTAAGAACACATTCAAAGTTTAGAATTAGTTTTTGATGGATAAGAAAAAGCAAATTCAAAAATTCAACTTGACAAGTCAGAATTCTTTTGAAAAGAAATAGCATATCTCGATCATATTGTTACACTATAAATAATTTCAATTCTTTTGTAAACTCAATACAAAAGAACAAAAAATATTTAACAGATACCTTACACATTTCAATAAAATTATAAATAACACTAAAGAAATGGTTCCTGTAAATAATAATCATTTAATTATAACAGCTCACATGAATTTCATAATATATTCTAAATGTATTCAATAAAAATTCGATAGCTGCTTATGCAGATGACACAGTGATCAAGTGTGTAAGTAAATCATGGCCCGAAGTACAGAATAAATTGAATAGATACTTGAACAAAATAAGTAATTGGTTACATGATAAGTATTTAACTCTACACATAGATAAAACTACATACTTAACTTTTAGCTGTTATAATGATAGTATCCCTGCTAGCTTCGAGCTAGCGATTTGCAATAAAAAAATTAAAGGAATGGAGAGCTGTAAATATCTAGGTATAAATTTTGTTTGTCACATCAGATGGGACTTGCATAGTGAAGATCTTATACAAAAAACTAAATTGTTTCTTTTTATCTTTCAAAAGCTAAAGTGGACTATAGATAAAAAAAACACTAAAGATATTTTAATATACGCTCTTTGAAACCATTATGAACTATGGTATAATTGCATGGAGAGGATGCTATGGAAATGTCATGGATAAATTAACAAGTATACAAAATAAACTAATTAAAATCATTAATAAGAAAACCTCGTGTGTAATCTTAGGGGCAAAAGACTCCTTCATAATTGAGTCACCATGTTATCATTATAAAATCTGTAAAGAGTCATATCTTAAGTATAATGGTAAAACAAGAGCCAAAACAATAATTATACCAAAAACAAATAAAAACATTGCGTTCAGAAACTAACGTAGTTGCAATGAAGAACTTTAAAACGTTACCAGACAATCTTAAAGCATTAAACTACTCTAAAAAATCTATTAGGAAAGAACTAAAGAATTGGTTGTTCTATAAACAATAGCTTTTATTTGATAAGTATTGCTAGTCTGTTTATTTTTTTATTTCTTGTTATATATGAACCTATCTTTGTATAGTTCAAATCATGCATTTTTGTCGGCCTCATTAAAAAATCTTTTACTTATAATATTATTACATATTTCTTTATCTATAATTGTGTTATGATTTTTTATGTATTTTATTTTTATGTTATACCTGTATTGTTGAGATGACAAGATACCAAATGGAACTGTAGGGAATAGTTTTTACCTTATTTTTTGTAACCAGGCCTATGTACAGATGATATTCATCTCTATAGGGCATATCTATGTATTTTATACATATATATATATATATATATATATACAAACGTATTTTTTTTGGTAAAGTAAAAAATATATAAATATTTTTGAATTAATAAACAGCGTTCTTTTTGCTATAAATAACATCATTCATTCGCCAATTATAACACCTACGAAATAAATCGAACAACTAAATAATAATGCACAACTAATAAACGAAGAAAAATAATGCGTTTAAAATAATCTATACTTCCAATATTAAATCATTTAGTATCAACGACAAATTAATTTTTTAAATTTATATTCCACTTTTATCCTCAGCTGTTTACAATCCTTACCATATTATCCCTCTGCCTGTACCTTACGAGAATTCTTCAAATACCTTTGCGTATATTATAAAATTCAAATCTTGATGACCTCAACCTGGCTAATCAGCAACTGCAGCAGTTTGACGAATAGCTTCCGAAGATCATGGATGAACTAAACATCGTCCCATATCAAACTTTGTACACCACAGCCGTTGCTGTCCTAATGAGCATCGTTAACTTCATAGTTCTCTATAGACTGATGATTTACACTGGGTTATTTAAACTGTTTAAATTTGATCAGCGGTACTACACCCAAAGAATGGGATTAATGTAAACAAATATTTTATTAGTGTAAGCATGATTTGCCTTCTTATTATAGCAATTAAACAGAGTTACCACTGCAATCGCTGTACAGTGATCTCGATACCGGGTCCCCCGCTGAGTCCAAAGCTTCGAGTAACATAAACGATCGTTCTCCAAACAGACGTAGTCCATCCGGGCCCAAGGAAACCAGTCGTGTCTGCTCTGATTATTGAACACCTATGTAAATTCTCAAGCTTACGCGGGTAGGTGTTAGAGGAAGCAGGGGTAATATCGCTCACGGGGTAATGGTGCCTATACCCATATCTTAACTACCACAGATTTTGACGTGTGACGCGGGGTGAAGTGAGAGCAACTGACAAGTATCGCTTATCCGCTCGCAAGAAGAAATAGAGACGTGTGTGTATTTAGTTGCAGTCGAACCGATAAAATTTTTGAGTAAATGTTTTTATCGGTAAGTTGAATATTTCTGCTATGACTATTATAAATTTAAGTAATTATCTAGTATGCTGTAAACGTATAATTTTAACCTAAAATAAAAACGGTCGTTAAGTTTTTTTTAGATGTGCCCAGAAACTAATCAATAACTACCGCAAAAGCGACTTGAAATGAAGAAGACATACTCAACGCTAAGACTACAATTGAAAGACGAATATCAAAAAGGAAAGTAGCGTATACACACAACATTTTGTTTGCCATATTGAAAGATAGACTGAAAAAAATATAAACCGTTCAAACCTTGGAAGTAAGCCAAGTTTAAGTGATTTTGCTGAACAAGTAAAGATTTTGGGATTGCTGTACGACAGATTGTTTAGCAGATTTGCGTAAAATTGTTTACAGATACGCTGAGCTTAATAATATAAAAAACAACTTTCTCTATCTGTTCGCAAAGCTGAAGCTACGAGTTTAAATAGGGTCTCACAAAGAAGAATTAACTGTGTTCTATAATATGCTTGACGATCTGATGAAAAACTATAAATGCTCTGCCAACATAATTTAATATGCTGACGAGACATGTGTGACAACCGTTACAGATACAAGTAAAGTTCTTGCAAAAAAAGCCAACGATGAGTAGAAGCAGTAACCAGTGGTGAACGAGGCCAATATATAACAGTTATGTGTGCAATGTAACTTCATACCACCAATGTTTATCTTTTCCAAGCACAAGATGACACCACTATTAAACAAAAATGGGCCACCAGGTGCTATGTTTACTCTAAAAATGGCTGGATAAACGAAGATATATTCGTCGAAGGGCTAAAACATTTTGCAGCATATGCCAAGCCTAGGCAAGAATCTTTGGTGCTTTAAATATTAGTTGACCATAGCAGCAATATTTCGCAGCCAACTTTCAATTATTGCCAGGAAAATCAAATTGTCATGCTTTCGATTCCACCGCATAGCTCTCACAGAATTCAACCTCTTGACGTAACTTTCTAAGATCCCTAAGAGCCGCTATGGACAAGAATTAAATCTGCATACAAGAAATCAAGACAGTAAATTATGCAAAGTAACCTTGAGTTTAAATGAAAAGATAAAATGGCTGCGCAAGTTTTCAGTCGTTCCGTTTCAAAAGAAATAACGTAAATAGACATTGACCAATCCATATATCTTTAAAGGCCGAGGCAATAAACAGGTACTTCTGAATATCTTTCGTTTGTAAATGACCTTTTTGATAGTCTTAATTCTATCAATAAATGTTATAAATTATTAGAATATCGCCACAGCTTATCATAGGCTGAGTCTAAAATGAGACTGGCAGGACTGCAATTTATTTCCAACGAAACACGCGTCAGTCACCCTCCATGTGTAAAGGGCTTTGCAATTACAATTAGTAACATGCAAGAGCTATGGAATATTTTATGTTATCTAGATTTTAAATAGTTATTTCCTAGATGTTTAAACCACAATCTATTTGAAAACTTATTTGGTGTCAATAGTAAATTAGGTAGGTCCGAAGCCATCCTGTTCACAATTTGTTCCTGCTTACGCTACCGGAATTGTAGATATTTCTGTAAAATGTAGAAAAAAACCGGATTGTAAAAAGGGTGGCGAAAAACTTCTCCTAAATCTAGAATTTCCTCTATCACCTGCTGAAGCGCATCCCGCTTTATCAATTCTAGGACAATATTTTATTTTTATTTTATCTCCTTTTTCTTCCAATAATTCTACTTCTGTTTCTACTGCACCGAATAAGCAATTAGCGAATTTTTAAAACATTCAAACAACGCATATTTTTCCAAATTATTTTAAAGAAAGTATTACACCGTGGCTGTCAGTTGTGTGTACAGAGCTTATTATGTTCTACATGCACTAACATTTACGCTTCAATTCAGTTTCGTGATTATGGGACAATGAAACATCTGTTCCTTTATCCTCAACAACACTTTATCAACCAAATCCATGACCTACAATATGATTTATTTTAAATGATTCTTCCAAATATTACATTCCCAAAAATAATAAAATCCATAATTAACAAAGTAAATGTTCATATTCGTGTTTCTTATACTGATCATTCCGACTCAATAAATATCCATTTTAAATTTGACCTTTCCAAAGTTCTCATTCATCGTTTTATATCCATGGTAAATAAAAGAGTTAAATAATAAAAAGAAATCCATCCCCATCGTATTGTTAATACCTTTCCAAACTCTACTCCTGACTGCAGAACAAACTAAAACACTATAAAAAANTATATATATATATATATATATATATATATATATATATATATATATATATATATATATATATATATATATATATATATATATATATATATATATATATATATATATATATATATATATATATATATATATATATATATATATATATATATATATATATATATATATATATATATATATATATATATATATATATAAACGTCGAAAAAATGGCTCACCTAACATCCAAAACCGTACAGCAAATAGGAGACATGAGATCAGACCGAACGAGGTAAGCTACAAGGTTTCAGGCCCTTCACCCAGTCTGTTCTATATCAACAGACAGTCACGTTGCAGTCGATATAGTTACGAACAGTACTGACCTTGACAGAACAATTTTAATCTGGGAAGAAACGACAAATTGGGAAACCAATATTCGTTTCCATATAATAATCTGAACATTGCTGATGAGGACAAAGCTTTCAATTGCTTTAAACGAGCTATTCTTTATCAGGAATATGTAAAACCAATCAATGATATAACTATCAAACTTTAGAAAAAAGATTTAAATTTCTAGGACAATCGCTAACAATAGGTCGAATAGTAATAATGACCGTAAACTGAGACTAAGACCAAATAATAATAGAATACGGTAACAAAATGAGAGGACCGACGAGATATTCGAAAAATGCTCCATACGTCTCGCGCACGGCATCATTTCCAACACTATGTCAAAATGAGTGACTACCTGGGATCACTTTTGGTGAAAGCAGTTAGTTCCTTTTACAAGCAACTCCGGAAACAAGGGCTTATACGGTCGTAAATACGACTTGCGAGCCTATTTTTATATTATGCTTAATTCCTGCTCACTCTTCGGCTGAGGTTTCATTAAGAATTAACACAATAATTTGATGGGGCAAGAACCATGCGAAGCGGTCAACTGGAGACCAATAACGATTAACTGGCATGGACCTTTTATTGTCTGTTGAAAAACCAACTAACAATATTTCATGCCTCTTAACGGATGCCACAACAATAACAAAAACTTCATTCTCGGTGAAATAATCTATAAGATGAAGAAAAACAAGGGCAATGAGTAACACAAATCGATATCTCCAAACCTTTTGAAACGAGTCTCCATGACGTCAACGAGCTAGCAAGTTAATGCATCCAACTATACATATTAAATTCGATCACTAATTCTTATGTAGGGCACATACAATGATAATTGTTTAAATAAATTAATATAAATAGAGACATAAAATGAAAAAAACCACATACACCATTTCTTTTCAGTATAATTATTAACACGATTATCGAATCGCTGGCCAAAGCACCTGGCCAGTTACAGGTGAATATTTCTAGCATCCCAGTGCTGGAATTTGCTAATTATATAATTCTAATCAGGAAAGACAAAAGTGACGCACGACTACAATATAAAACATTTGTGGACGCAAAAAGAAAACTGCAAATAAAAATCTTAGTTTCAAAGTGCAGTACATACACTATCGTTTAAATCCTCACACATTTTTCGTTCTTCTTTAAGAGGATGAACTGTTAAGCAAATATCTTCATGAACAGATCATCAGATATATCTTCTGAAATCTATAAAATTCCACAAAGCCTGTTTTAATTCGGTAAACCTCGTTATCAATGACCTCTCGAATAAACAAATACTCTTTTATTAAATGCCGTTTTAAAATAATAAATATAAAAATTTGAAATTGTAAGTTTACGTAACTTTTAGTTTCATAATGACGAGTGTTATTTTTCGAAATTAAAATCACAAATAAAAATCGTTGAAACACAAAAGTCGTTGTTTTATTTATATAAAATACAAAAATATAAAATTTAAAATATATTATTTTAAGTAAGAAAATTGTTTCAGGCCTGCAATGAAAATGATACAAGGATATAAATTAATAAGAAATAGAACTGCAATTTTGTTTTCCTTGAAATCATGTTGCAAGTTAAGAGTAGTGTCCGAATACTTTGTAATACAATATATTTGAAATTATCATAAAGAATATAATTATAAATAAAAAATTATAAGCGTTTGTTTCATCCATAAATTATAACAATTTAGAGAAATATATTAAAATCAATTTAAATTTGAAAGAATATATTGCTGGTTCATGCATATAAAAAAGAACAAAAAAATCAGCAAATCCACGTTTTTGTGTTAATCGAGTCATATCTACTAGGTTAAAAAAAAAATTTAAATAAAAAATTTTTTACCTATTACTTTTCATTCGCCTGATTAGAAAAATCAGTGAAATGATACACCATCTACTGTTTGTAATTTTATTTTACAAGAAATTATAGAGAGAGTGTTGTCCCAGCATACAAATTATTAGAAAGACAAAGATGAGAAACAAAAAAATATAGCAGGAAAATAGAAGTACAAAGATTCGACACAAGCAAGGCAAGTGTCTGGTTCAAGGGTTATAAGGTATCCAAAGGGAAAATACTAGACGAATCACAATAAAACCTCTAAAATATAAAAACGTCAAAAGTCATAAATTATCGAAGAACCAGTTGATAACTGGCGATATCTGTGAGCCAAAACGACAAGAACAGGGGATAGCACCACCCAGAAAACCGTTGCAAAACGGGTCACATCACATAAAAATGTTGAATACATAACTTTGTACCGCGAGATAGAGCAACCAAGGTAAATATAGAATGGCCGAAAGTAGATAAAAAAATTACAAAAAAGAAATTAAAAGAGCGAAAAGGACCAGACAAGAAAAAAACCGAAGAAATGTTGAGAATAGTAGCCACGGTCATGAAAGATATGAAAAAAGAAATGAAACAAGCAAATACAGAACTAAAAAAAAATTGGAGGAACAGTCTATCATAATGACGGACTAAGTAAAATACAAAAAACATTAACAGAGTCAGAAGAGAGAGGACAGGCCAGGATAATTGGTGGAGATTTTAATGTCTGAATCGGCGAAGGGAAGCATATTCAACCGTATAAACGGAACAGAAAATAAGAGAAAATCTAAAGATAATTAAATCAACAATGAAGGCGTAAAAAAGTCAAAATAACGCAAAATAATGCATGGACAATACTTAATGGAAATGTAGGAGACGAAAAAGGAGAGTTTACGTATATAGGTGCACGAGGGGAAACAGTAATAGATTATGTGATAGTAAATAAAAAAGCGTGGCAAAGAGTAGAAATATTAGAAGTAAAAGGTAGAATAGAATCAGATCATAAGCCACTTATCGTAACACTAAACAGTGCTAAAGAAGTTAAACAACACGCAGACAACAATGACTATATTAACTTGAAAAAAGAAGGAATTTTAAATTACAAAAAAAAAAAACATTTAAAAGAAACAAGACCAGAACATGCTATGAACGAGTTAATCGATAAACTGTCTAAAGGCAAAACAAAAATAAGGAGGAATACCACTGCGAAACTTAAATATGATTGGTGGGATAAAGATTGCAAGCAAAAGACTATAAAAGAAACGGAAACATTCTTAAATAAAAGAACGGAGAAGTAACAAAGGATGCATACCTAAAACAGAAGAGAGAATATCGCGAACTATGCTACAACAAAAAAACAGAGTTGAAAGAAATTCCGCGTATGCAACGAAGAAAAAAGAAACGAGCACTGGAGGGAGAAAGAAATAAGAAAATGCAGAATTTGCGGAAGAGGAGAAGTGTCAATAGAACACCAAACAAGAGACTGTAGAGAAGAGCTGAAGAACGAGAAGTCAGCCACTGAAATCCTAGACCATTGACGCCCAAAGATCGAATAAGTGACAAAAATTAGAAAGATGCACGGATAACAAGAGAAAAAAGAATAAACAAATAAATAAATATGTCAATAAATGTAATAAAATGAAAACATGTAAATAATCTAAAAAAATAAAAAAGTATATTTAGTGGGTTGCTATAACCAAACATAAAATTTGAAATATATTATTTTAAGTAAAATAAAAAAAAACGTTTCACGCCTGCCATGAAAATGACACCAGGATTCAGCTTTCATATACAAAGTTTTTATATTGACGATAATGTAAATTAATAAGAAATAGAATTGCAATTTTTTTTTGCTTGAAATCATGTTGCAACTTAAGAGTAGTGTCCGAATACTTCGTAATACAATATATTTAAAATTATCACAAAGAATATAAATATAAATTAAAAAAGTATAAGTGTTTGGTACATGTGTAAATTAGAACTATTTAGAGAAATATAAATCAATTCAAATTTGATAGAATTAATTGCTGGTTCAAACATGTAAAAAAGATCCACGTTTTTGTGTAAATCGAGCAATTTTTATTAGGTTTTCTTTACAAAATACCAAATTTAGAAATAAAAAATCTTTCGTCCAGTACTTTTCATTAGCCTGATCAGAAAAATCAGTGAAATGATACACTATCAACTGCTTGTAATTTCAAAAATAAAATTTATATTTTATTAAAAGAATATTCTCCTTTTACATCAGAATCTATTTATTTGTGACACAGCTGTAGCTAGTTTTTAAAGAAAGTATAAAAAATTAAAAAATATATATATTACCTGCTAATGCCATAATTTAGCGAATGCAAATTCATTAGGTTTATCAATTTAAAAAATTTGTTTCTGCAAAATGAGGGTAAAGTTGAAGAATACCCACAGTTGTTGGATGTTATGTGCCTTTCAAAATTGATTTTTTTTAC
>NEEE01008830.1:4506-15901 GCA_002278615.1 Pogonus chalceus | reverse complement strand
TCTTTTTAACACTTGTCGTTTCACCGTATTTTTACAAGAAATAAATTTTGCAGTGGCTACCATCTATTTCTTGTATTCAAAAATTCAAAATTCGTCGAAACTTGATTTTGACTTTTGAGTACACAAATTAAAAAAATACAAAATTCATAGTTGCCGATGGGTTTCGAACCACCGACCCAGTGTGTGAAACGCCAGCGCGTTACCGCTGTGCTACCAGTGTCGGTGTGGTTGGTAGTTCGAAAGCCATTTACATAGTTCTATCTACAGTTGTTAAATGACTTAGTGATATTCGCATGGCTATGTTTACTTTGGTTTTGGGTTGGTAAAACAGTTCTTTTATTTGACATTACTCGTGGTTAACCTCAAAACATGTGGTGGTGTTTTGGTAACGAATTTTTGGTTCGTTACAAGGTTTATTTCTAAAATCTGCATCAGGGGTACGAGACGCTATTTTTGAGGTAGATTATATGGAACTAAATAGACTCCCGATCGAATCCTAGGAAAGATAGCGATCTTTTCCGAGAGTATATGGAACGCTACATCTGCGGCAAACTATGCACTCAACGGAAAGCATTCAAATGACCACAGAATTCCCCCCACTTTCAACTCATCGACATTAACAAAACATGAATGCGCACGAAGAACCCACCCAAACTAGTGAAAACCCCACCTCAAGCAATTAAAACATAGGAAAAATGGCTGACATTAACACACTTTTTGCGGAAATAAATAAACTTAACACTTTAATAAAGATACCAAACATGCAATAGTTATTAAACATTTGAATAAAAAGCTTTCAAAATCATTATCCAAATCAGAATCATTCTCCATTTTCATAAACTTCTTTACTGCAGAATTACCACAATTCCACATTTAATCTAAAAATTGCATCTTGGAACGCGAACGGTCTCCGATCCAAAATAGTCGAGATAATTAACTTCATACATACACATGACATAGACATTATGTTAATAAATGAAACCAAATTTACTGACAAACACAAAATAAAAATACGCGGTTACACATCACATTTAAAAAAACAGATCACATCAAGAGGTAGCAGCAGGAGAAGTAGCTATAATTATACCAACCACTATTCCCCATATACTAACAAATTTACTTAATACAAACATCGTATCCTCCAAGACCACAAAACATTTCCATTAAAGCACCGACTCCCTTATCAAACCTTACCAATTTTTTATGAACGAAATCAAGATGCAAATAGACCATAATGCCAGTATACATAATTTCAAACACAATTCATTCAAATCATTGTCTACATATCATTCTTATCACATCATTATCTCATGTAGCTTTAGGTAAATATTTAGTTTTAAGTAGGTTTTTATGTCTGTTTTTCTACAATACACATAAGCAACTACAAACATATCTAGCAATAATAAAATTACTTAAGCAACATTGCAAAATATAATAAACTCTAGAAGTAAAATTTTTTAATAAGGAAATCTAGGAATAATAAGTCATATAAATTCACACATAATAAATAATATGCAACAGATCAAATTGAAATAATAAAGAACATTTTAAATCTAAATCTAATCTGTTACGCATGACATAGAAGAACAATGCTCACAACGATTAAACTTTATTGTTCCTATATATCATAGATATGTTGATAACATTTAATACACCTTTTACAATTGCCATCTGAAGTTAAAGTTCACTTTGGAAACCATGTATTCTAGATGTACTTAACAATCACCAAATAGTTAAAAGTAATTGTTACCGTAAACAAGCTTACTCTGGTAGAATACTGAATCTCCATTCACTTCAAACGATCCACCAGAAACGTGCCATTATTTTCAATCTAGTTGATAAAGCGACACTATTAGCTAACTCAAAATATGACAAGTAAATTATTTATTTTATAAAAACTATCTTCATCAATAATAACTATCCTTTACTTTTCATTCGAAGAAAAATAAAAATCAGAATGAGATATAATAAATATTCCATACCTAATATCATACAACTAAGAAATAATATCATTGATAAAAACTTTAGTCACTGTCAATTCAATCAATCAACCAATAATTTTAAAAATAATATGAAGAAAGGTAAAGATAAATTAGATTTGACAAGGAATGACAGTGTTATATATAATAAATTGTAATGATTGTATAAATGTTACATAGGTCAAACCAAACTCCATACCAGACGTAAGGAGTATCGGGATAACCTCAAAAAACAATCCGATCAACATTTAGTCATCTCACAACATATTATATCTAACGCATATAATTTCAATGGGATGATGTTAAAATATTGGATTTTGAATCGGATTATTTTAAGAGGTAACAAGTCTTATATCTAGTGTTAAGGGGGAGGGTCAGGAGTAAGTGGGGGTTCCGGTGAACCTGGTGCTCCCTGATTGGTTGGTGTTTTCTGATTGAAGGGTTGCGGCGGTTCTCTTATTGGTGGTTTCCCGGTTGTAATTTTCATTGATGTGTTTTGCGAGATGATCGTTTCCCAAAGTGGTTTGATTTTAACACTGGCATGGCTGAAGACCTTCTCCCTGTTTATCATATTTAACATCTTTAAACTTCCGTTTAGAAGGATATAATTTTCGCATTATCCCACAAAACTCGTGGTCGTTTTCCCATGCATGGTCTACAATTCCAGATTTTGATGTTTCTCCCCTAGTTGTATGCCGTTTGTGTTCTTTTATCCTGATTTCTAGGGGCCTCTTCGTTTCACTTATGTACACTTTCCCACATTCGCAATCCACCTGGTATATTTTTTTATTAGATCCTGTAGTTTTCGGGGATGCAGTGAAGAATAATAGGTTTTTAAGTGTTTGAGTGTTTTAGAATCAAGTGGTAATTCCATATTTTTTACATGTTCTTCTGATTTTCTCAGAAAGACCTTTAATATAGGGAATATAAATTTCTTTGTGGGTGTTCTCTTGTTTTTGCTTTGGTGTATTGTTGTTTTGATGTCTGTTGATGATGATCTCAATTTGTTTTTTGGGAAATCCATTTTCTCTTAGGTTGTTTTCTATCTCTCTTAATTCTTCTTTATATTTAATTTCTGTGCTACAGTGGCTTCTAGCTCTATCCGAAAAGTTTCTAGCTACTTTAATATAAGTCTCGTTATGTAAAAAATTAATTAGTATTAGGACACCTGATGACTGCAGCAGATAGCAGCTACCGAAATGTTGTGAAAAATTGTATATTTTTGTAAAAAATTAAAATATATATTGAAGATAATGAAAGTCCAAAAATCTATTTTATTTATAGCAAGTCATTATCTAATTAATTCAAATTCAAAGTACCTCAACATTGTTACGAATATTAGACGAAATAAGATTAACATGAAAAAAAAAGAAAGCAACAGAAAATTTTTAATGGAATCCGAACATAATGTTATCGCACGCTTTAATTTTAAAAAATACATATGAAATAAAAATAGTTCGGATCCTTTAAATGTAGTTTTTATGGACGAAACTTAGATTTTCCAAAAAGGATCCTTTCAAAAATCTTGGCAGAATAATATCTTTAGTGTAAAAAGGTCAAAAGGAGAAGGAGAAAAAAGGTTTATAACTAATATTCTTTAACAAGCATTCATTATTGCATAATTCATATACTTTTAGATATATACTAGTGCATGCTGGTAGTAGAGACGGATTTGTCGAAGGAGCAAGTTTAATTTTTGCTTCTAAGCAAAATACGTGATATTACCACAGGAAAATGAACTCCAAACTTATACTTAATGGGTAAAAACTCAATTCTTAGCATCCTTACCCGAACTTAGTTTTTCATAAAATTTTACATAGTAGATCTTATAGGAAAATCGAGTGTTAACAAAGGATTCTGTAAAAAAAATTGTTGAACGAAAACAAAATTGATTTTTATGAAACAAACTTTAATTTATTGTTAAAATTAGTAAGGAAGTAAAACATTACTCAGCTTATAAGCAGTCAAATTATTTATATACTTTAATCATTCTGGACATAAACCAAGTTAAAAAGAATATGCATTTGCTAATATAATTTTACAAAATGATTATCAGATTTTGCGCCTACCGCCATATCATTGTCATTATAACGCGATTGAAATATATGGGGCCTATGTAAATCTTTCTTAATTCAGCAATACAGCAGCTTTAAATCTGTAGCAAAATGCAATTAATAAAATTAATATTAATATCTGAAACAGTACAGTTACGAAAGTAGAGAAAAGTATACAAGATTGGAATGGTAAAATTACAGTAAATATAGGGGATATTGAACCAGTAATTATACAATTCTCAGAAAGTGGTACATTGGACGATGATATTGCCGATAAACACATAGAAAATTATAAAGTTTGGATAAAAATTTTATTTGATATGAATAAATTATATTTTAAAATGTTCGTTTTTCTTTAAACTTAAATTATATCCTTAAAATTAAAAAATTGCAAATTATTTTTTTAAAAGTAAATTTAAAACTATAAAATAATTGACAAGAAGGTGAGGTTAGGTTAGGTTAGGTTAGGTGCTGTAGCACGGTATCATGTAAGGGTACAATTAGTGCGTAACAGCGACTTTCTATGAACTTATGGGGTGGCGAACAGGGCAATCACCCAGGGCCTAGCTCTTGCAAGGGCCTCGCGCAACAATCCCAGTAGAAAAAGTTAATATATTTTTTATTCTTAGCCATGAAAATAAATGTATTTAATTTGTAGTAAACCAGTACTAATACTCATAAGATCCTAAATAAAATTTCACAGAGATTCATTAAATGTTACGTTCATATAAATAGTAGGATTAACGATAAACAAATGATATTAAAACTTATCAGCGAACGCGCGGTATTGTTTCTTTAATCATGTTTATTGTGTATGTTCGGGGAATTCTTGGGTTTTAGTTTATTCTGCAACGCTTTTCAAATTATGCCTATTTTGCTAATACGTATCTTTGAGGGTTAATAAACATTTAATGCTAATTTAATCAATTCTATTTAATCTTATGTTGTGAACCGTACTTATAGAGTGAATAATGATTAGTTAAAAAACTGTGTAAAATTATTTGTTTATGTGCGAAACAAAATTTTTTAAATTAATTCGCGTGATTGTGATGCCGGTAGAAAGTTTGAGTCGGGTAGTTCAAAAAGAAAATGAGCTATCAAAAGAAAACAACTAGAAGAAAATGTACACGGGTCTTTAGATAAATATGTAAAAAAAGAAACCTCTGAAACCCGTTATTGGCTGAAAGTGACACATTATTACACTGTTATTCTAACCCAGCTGAAAATATCCCATCAATATCGTCATATAAATCGTTGTCATCTAGTACAATAGTGAGAATCCTCCACCACAACCACCGTCAACACTATCTGAGACTATGGCTACATTCATGACTGGCGGCATTGTCAACCTAAATTTTCAAAATGACCCAGGTTTGTAGCTATTAACAATTACAGATGTGGACTGAACTGAAACTGTTCGAAAAGGTCCAATTCGGGTTAAAGTAGTTTTTTCCCGTAAATGCAAATGGATGGCGATTCAGCGAATTTCACTTCAAAAAATATTAACTAATGGTGAAAAACTTGACAGACGATGGATAATTTATTCACAAACAAAGGATGCCGTTTATTGTTTTCCGTGTAAAATATTCCAACATGAAAATACAAAAATTAGATTCAACGAAGTAGTGCGTGATTAGAAACAATTGGGTGATTGCCTGAAACTAGATGAGAATGAAGGGTAGAATCGGTGAAGGCTGTTAAATACCAACTAAGCGATTTTTGTGATGCTTTAAAGAATTTAGCAGAAAATACAGATTATCAGTTGGTAAGTGAATGTCATTCTATAAAAAGGGAAATTACTACTTATGAATTTGTAGTTGCTCTCATTCTTTAGTGTGATATTCTAATAAAGATAAATGTAATAAGTAAAATGTAACAGAGCAAAAAAATGCACTTCGATGGAATTATACAACACCTAGACGCATTTATACATTGGCTTAAAAATTACCCGGAAACGGGATTTAAATCGTCTTCTGCAACAACGGGAGAAATAGCAAAGGAAAATGATATTGACAAAAAGTTTAAAGTATTGCAAAGAAGACGTAAAAGAACTAATTTTGATTATGAAGAAGAAGATGAAGCTTTTAAGTTGCCTCCGGAAAAGCTTTTCAAAATTAACTATTTCTATGTTATTATTGACAATGTGCGCGCAAGCTGCCTACCTAGATTTGAGGCACTGAAACATCATGAAAGTGGTTTTGGTTTCATGTATAAAATTAAAAGATCAAAAGAAATTTGTGATAGTGAACTTTTCAAGAAATGCAGCGACTGCAAATATCTCTTACAGTAAGAGAAACATCAGATATGGATGGAAATGAATTGTTTGAAGAACTGAATATGTTTACCTGTGTATATGAAGGAGCGAACGACATTATCTCGGTTCTCAAATATATAACAGAAAAAAATTAACTGAAGTGTACCTCACTATCGAAATAGTCTGTGAATTATTACCATTTCACCTGTGACGTATGCGTCTGCAGAAAGGAGTTTTTCGAGATAAGAAATTATAAAGATATATTTAAGGAATTGTATGGCACAAGATTGACTTTCAGCTCTAACAATTCTTTCGATTGAAAATGGCGTTGCTTATGCGTTAGAGTATTGTGCTTTACTAAAAGATTTTAGTCTAAGGAAAAGCCGCAAACATCATTTTTAAATTTGTAAGTATATCATTTGAGTACCTTAGTTTATCATTATTAATAATTTGTCGTTTATATGTTTGTTAACATTTATAAATCTTTCAATATTATATTTTAAAAGTCTATATTGATTTATTTATAATTTTTGCATTTCTCGTCAATCATTAATGCCTACACTCAATTCACATATAGTAGAACTAATAAAAGAGTTGTATTATTTTACGAAAGATAAGAGCCTCGCAAATATTTTCCGCCTGGAGCTTTGCAATACTTAAGGCCGCCTCTGCGTATAAGTTAAATTAAGGGAGATTTTGCAAAAGGGTATACATCTAACTGGTCAACAGAAATATTTACAATTTCTAAAGTTCAAATAACTTATCCAGTAACATATCTACTTGAAGGTTTTTAGCTCGACCAATAGCAGGTGGATTTTATGAACATAAAATTAAGAAAACAACTTATCCTGATATTTATTTGGTAGAAAAAGTTTTAAAAATAAAAGGAAACAAGGTATACGTTAAGTGGTTAGGATTTGGACAGAGCATAGATAATTACATCAGATATTGTTAAAAAAGGAATATATATTTTTAACATGCATAAATTAAAAATGTGTTATTAAAGCATGTATAAATAAAATAAATTAAATAAAGTTATTCTTCTAGTTTTTTTCTTTTTTTATTTATATCCCTATGACCCCACGGTAATGTGTAAATTTTATTCGAAAGTATAAACCGTTTATCATCATCACAATTAAAAGATAATTTATTTTGTTGAACTGAAAAAAGATTATGATTTAATATTACGCTGCACTTTATGACGAGTAATATTATTAAATAAAACTTCTTTGTAATTATTAATTGTTAATGATTTTGTTACTATACTTGAGATTTCTTTTGCTTTAGAAAAAAATTTTTCATTTGCTAATACAAAAGAATAAATTTTGGCTCGTAAGTTACACGCATCAAAGTACATTAAATATTTCTCTCGTTGCAATGAATCATAAGATAGCATGTAATGGTATCGTTTTAAACATTGACATAGACCACCTCGGATACCTTTCTCAAAAAATAAAACCATGTTTATGTCAGTAAATAGTTCTTATTTTACTCGTGTAAGTTTAAGCATAATATCGCATGTTAAACCTGTAATTAAAATAATAATTAATTTAATTTGTAAATTATCATTTTTTAAATTATTTTCTTACCGGGTGTAGTGTAGTAAAGTACAGGAACAAGTTCGTATAATTTCAAACATATTGTCCGAAAATTTTCAAATATATCTGCTTGCAACAACACATTAGTTTGTAAAAATAAGTGTGTATATTCACCTATAGAATTATGTTCCAATCGTTAACAGCATGAGCATATTTATCATTTGTTATTGATGTAGATTTTAATTTTGAATAAAATGCTTCTTTCGGCGGTAAAAGCGTCTCTTTTAATTTATCCCAAAAATTTAAATAATTATAAAAAACGCCCTTCCAAATCAATAAATAAAATTTATTTGGATCAGAGCAACGTTTTCTTAGTAATTGAAATAAATTGGGCTCCATATAACTTGCCAGGGTTTCAAAAGAACAGTCTAGAAAACTATAAATATAAAAATATTAAAAATTATTATAACGTTTTTTAACAAAATAAATTTAAATACCGATAAGAATTTAGAAATCGCAAATATATATCACATTTTTTTTTGAAAAAGCAACATTACGTTCCTCATTACTGGGAATAAATATTATATCTTCCTCAGTTTCTCTCAAAAACAAATGACTTTCATATCCGGATTATGAAAAAAAAACACAAGTATAAAATTTGGCAACTTGTTTTTCAAATTACATTTATTTTGAGCAGCTTCACGAAATAAACCTATTTTTTAAAAATAGTTTTGTAGACAATATTTTTTTCTAAAACTAATATAAAATTTACAACAATTACTGTCAAATGGTGGTGATCTCGTACTTTATCTAATTGATCAATAAATAATTTTTTTCAAATATGACATGTTTCGGGGTTAGTAAATTCAATAACATCTTTATCTGTTATATTCATAGGTACAGGTGAATTAAAAATGTTTTGATTTTTTTCTGCAAAATTTTTAAACTAATCCTTTAACCATGCAGCTGCATTGAGACCTTTGTATGATTTGTAAAATGATAAAGTTTCATCGTAGGAACAAACTACTTGAAATCAAACGGCACAAGGTTCATAACGCTGATACTCCATTGTGTAAGATAAATTCGGATTTAATTCACAGCTGTATATAGGTACAATTAAACACTCTGCGTACACAGCACACGGGTGTCGTTCTTTTCGAATGAAATTTTTAAATGTTAACCATTCATCTTCATCTGAAGGCATCTCAATTTTGATAGTATCCATTGTATTGCAATAATCTATATGTCGTAATCATAGATCTTCTCGTCCAAAATATTGCAAACAGCAATTGCAAATATATGTTGTACCAAAATATTTTGATAATTGAGAAGATATAAGTCGAGAAAGAGATTTTATAAATGCATAATGTGAATAATGAAATAATACAACAGGTTAACGTTTCAATCTTTTTTGCATTTTGTGTAATGTAACTGTCCAACTACTGTATACTCTTTAGTTTTCTTATCATACTCTATACCGTATACATTAATAGAAGATATTTTTTATTTTTTTTTTTTTCGAATTTTGTTATTTCTCCTAAGGTCATAGGAAATTTTATTCCCGTTAAATTAAAAATATCTGAATGATTCTTAGGATAAAATAAGATTCGATGAGGATTATTTTGCACAGGATATAAAGCAGCGAGAATAGATCATAGAAAACATTTATCATCAGAATTTCTAATATTTACAATTGCTTTTNCTTACCGGGTGTAGTGTAGTAAAGTACAGGAACAAGTTCGTATAATTTCAAACATATTGTCCGAAAATTTTCAAATATATCTGCTTGCAACAACACATTAGTTTGTAAAAATAAGTGTGTATATTCACCTATAGAATTATGTTCCAATCGTTAACAGCATGAGCATATTTATCATTTGTTATTGATGTAGATTTTAATTTTGAATAAAATGCTTCTTTCGGCGGTAAAAGCGTCTCTTTTAATTTATCCCAAAAATTTAAATAATTATAAAAAACGCCCTTCCAAATCAATAAATAAAATTTATTTGGATCAGAGCAACGTTTTCTTAGTAATTGAAATAAATTGGGCTCCATATAACTTGCCAGGGTTTCAAAAGAACAGTCTAGAAAACTATAAATATAAAAATATTAAAAATTATTATAACGTTTTTTAACAAAATAAATTTAAATACCGATAAGAATTTAGAAATCGCAAATATATATCACATTTTTTTTTGAAAAAGCAACATTACGTTCCTCATTACTGGGAATAAATATTATATCTTCCTCAGTTTCTTTCAAAAACAAATGACTTTCATATCCGGATTATGAAAAAAAAAACACAAGTATAAAATTTGGCAACTTGTTTTTCAAATTACATTTATTTTGAGCAGCTTCACGAAATAAACCTATTTTTTAAAAATAGTTTTGTAGACAATATTTTTTTCTAAAACTAATATAAAATTTACAACAATTACTGTCAAATGGTGGTGATCTCGTACTTTATCTAATTGATCAATAAATAATTTTTTTCAAATATGACATGTTTCGGGGTTAGTAAATTCAATAACATCTTTATCTGTTATATTCATAGGTACAGGTGAATTAAAAATGTTTTGATTTTTTTCTGCAAAATTTTTAAACTAATCCTTTAACCATGCAACTGCATTGAGACCTTTGTATGATTTGTAAAATGATAAAGTTTCATCGTAGGAACAAACTACTTGAAATCAAACGGCACAAGGTTCATAACGCTGATACTCCATTGTGTAAGATAAATTCGGATTTAATTCACAGCTGTATATAGGTACAATTAAACACTCTGCGTACACAGCACACGGGTGTCGTTCTTTTCGAATGAAATTTTTAAATGTTAACCATTCATCTTCATCTGAAGGCATCTCAATTTTGATAGTATCCATTGTATTGCAATAATCTATATGTCGTAATCATAGATCTTCTCGTCCAAAATATTGCAAACAGCAATTGCAAATATATGTTGTACTAAAATATTTTGATAATTGAGAAGATATAAGTCGAGAAAGAGATTTTATAAATGCATAATGTGAATAATGAAATAATACAACAGGTTAACGTTTCAATCTTTTTTGCATTTTGTGTAATGTAACTGTCCAACTACTGTATACTCTTTAGTTTTCTTATCATACTCTATACCGTATACATTAATAGAAGATATTTTTTATTTTTTTTTTTTTCGAATTTTGTTATTTCTCCTAAGGTCATAGGAAATTATATTCCCGTTAAATTAAAAATATCTGAATGATTCTTAGGATAAAATAAGATTCGATGAGGATTATTTTGCACAGGATATAAAGCAGCGAGAATAGATCATAGAAAACATTTATCATCAGAATTTCTAATATTTACAATTGCTTTTTTATCGGCCATATTTTTAGAAAATTTTATGTAAGAAGAACCACCGTTTACTGTATCATATTTGTTTATATTTATTTAAAAAATACATATATTCGTTAAAAAAAATTTTTTTTTGTTCGTTTCTAATAGACTAGAATCATGTACTTCATTTTACATAAAGCCTTCCCCGTATCTCTTAATTGAAATTCTTTCATTTTTAAAAAAATGCAACTA
>NEEE01009069.1:78421-88517 GCA_002278615.1 Pogonus chalceus | reverse complement strand
ATTATACCAGATGAATGGCGTTCCAGTATTATCGTTTTCATTTTCACGAAAGGAGTCAAACATGACCCCGCAAACCACATGGGAATATCATACTAATCGTATTTCAAAGCTGTTTATGTAGATAATATCATCAAAATTTATTAGATAAAAAGAAACAAATGAAGAACAACAAGATTATTGAGCAAATAGGCAAATATAGATGCAATATTTATAATGGAACAACTTTTAGAATAGGTCATAAAATACGACAAACCGCACTTTTACATCTAAATTTCGATGAATTTGACTTTCGAACATAACAAACTTACTCAATGAACTTAACAGTAACAGCAGAATAAAAATAAGTACACACAAAATAACAACAAAAGTATGCATTGCCAGAGGTTTCAGACAAAAGAATATCCTGGTTCCATTATTAATTTTATAATGAACCAAAACTTAACTCTAGTAAATGAAACAAACATTGTCAGTTGCAAATATGTACTATGCGGATGACCTGGTTCTTATTAAACATAGAATTATCTACTTAGAAAACGCAGTCTCTAATAGTTGTAATAGATATGATTAAGTATAAACTGGTAGTAGAATACATCGGTTTATATTAAGTCAAAAAAATGTATAACTGAAGCTTCAGCATTTCTAGCCACAACTTTAATTAACGAAGTCCGCACACAGACATTTTAAGTTAAAAATATATATCAGACTGTTTGCGCTAAGTAAAATGGTGAAACAAGCACTTGCACATTGAAGGCCAAGTAAGGATTTATAAGACTTATGCAGGACCTATCCCTGCCTACGCAACAGAGATGAGAGCTGAAATGCAAAGACGAAAATTATCTTGCGGATGACGAAAATGAATACCCAGTAAGCTATAACGGGACACACAATATTTGACAGGATTAGAAATAATGCAATCCAAGAAACATGTTGCTTGGAGGAAATAATCAAATGCAACCGATCAAGAAGACAATTAGGGCGAGATCACGGCCAAAGAATAGATAACAGCAAATTTTCAAAGAGTGTAATAATCCAAAAACCCAACACGAAATATCACCTGCTAAACCTACCAAAGAGATGGTGAGAAAACTTAAATTCTGTCTTAAAAGGTAATACTAGAGAGGCGAAATATAAGAAAATAGAACAAGGTACTTAATTCAGAAATAGATGACAAAGAAGAGTTGGATTTTGCGAATTCAGAATTCGAAGATTTACTAGGTTGTCAATATGTTGCATGCTATTAATCTTATCTCAAAATTATTATCCATTATTTACAGAATTTTACAATTAGAATCGATTATGCAATTGATGTAAATTATTTTGCGAAGGGTTAATTCATTCGTCTATTTTCTTTCCTTAATTAATATTCAAAGTATTAGTTATATAAAAAAAATAATATGATATGATTTTCTTATTGATTCGCATAACAATTATCGTTCAAACCGGATTAAAAATTTTAGTATTGCTTTTAAGGCATTGTGTTCATTAAAAAGTGTAAATAAAATAAGTGTTGATAAAGCTTTTTCAAGTTTATTGTGACTTTATTTAATAGGTAGACTTCTAAAATATTCCGATAATTTTCAATGCCTGATCTATAATAGATTTAAATAGATTAAATTCCATTTTAATTTGAAAATATTCTTTGAAAAGATATATTCGTAATCAAGTGAAAAATGTATTTTTATTCTATTAATGCAGAGGTGACTTAAATGTAAGCGTTGCAGTATTATTTTAGAAAATTCAAAAGTTTGCACTCTAAATCATTGATTTAATTTTTTTCTAAGTACTGAAATTTAGAGAAAATATAAAAAACTTACATATCTTTCTTTTTCTAAAACAATAATTTCCGATATTAGGTTAAAATTGAAAAACTCTATTGAAAAAGATCTTCAAAATCTTCATATATGACATATTCTTCTTCAGCTCTAAATAATCATATGCAAATCGATAAGTATTCGAATTTAACTATTTATTTGTTAAAAACATTATAATATTTTACATGAAAAATATTATCGATAATTCAGTTTAAGTTACTATATATTAAATATAAATTTTAGNAATATTATAAATAAATCTTAATTTTATATATTGTTTGAATTAGTGATGAAAATTATGTATTAGAAAAGTTAAACCCATTTCATTCAATTTTAATTCCTCTATTTATCTTTTACTGAATTTGTTGGTAACAACTTTCTAAAAACAAAATTTTGAAATTGTTAAATTTTAGCCAATAATTTGATTATGTCAAAAATTTTACATTTACTACAAATAAGAGATAAATTTTTTCCTAAAAAAGAGGTTAATTTTCTATTGCAAGAATTCAAAAAGCCATATGTGAATATATTTTCTATAAAAAATATGCACGGAGCTAAATATTCTTACATTTAATAATAACATTTATAAACGAATACTTAGAGCAGTAACATAGAGAATATGCTTAAGATAAATTTATAACTGAAAGCCAAGCATATCAGCAGTGTAATTGTAAAACCAAATATTTAACAAAAAAAAAATGCTTCAAGTTACACAATGAATTGTGGTATTCAAAATGCTGTTCCAGCTTATATTGTTTTTATAAGAAATTTTTTGTAATTATGCTAAAGTCTATAATTTATCTATAAATAAATTTTCATCTATTTTCAATAAAAAGTAATACAGACAAATTTTTTTATACATTGAAAAATTAATGTATAGGATGAATAAAAATAATAAGCTTTCTTAATCTTATTTTATACTAAACAACTACTCATTTTGAAACATGATAATAAATAAATTTTAATTCATGAAATAAATATAATGTATTTTTTTATTATTAAATATTTCTTGCAGCTGCAAACATATTAAAGTAATATCACGTTATATAGTACGAATGAATGTATTTAGCTTTAGTTTTAGATATCATTTTATTATAAGAATTTACAATTAAACGAAAATCAATAGTTGATTACAATCTTGATAATTAAAAGCCATTTTATGACAGCGAGTTTATAATTCAATTTCCGTTTATGAGTGACAAATATTTAGTTGGATTTCTGATTCATATTGATAAAGCTTTATTTTTACAACATATTAAATTTTAAATATTATGACAAAATTATATACGCACAGAAGATAAATTTGTTGAATAATCTTAAAAAATATTTAAAAAGTCAGGGAAACAATGTAGAAACGTGGAAAAGAATTGAAGATACTGAGAACAGAATATGGAATAAAAAAGTATTATTTAAAAATTTCTCAAAAAATACCTTAGCTATATTTCTCTGTTTAACAAAATTAATCAAAACAGCAAAACGTAGCTACGTATCAAAAAGTAAAAAGGGGCTAAAATTTGTAATATCTAATAAATTTCAAATAATTTGAAGTAGTTGATACAGGTATTTGCTTTGTTTTCTACAGATACGATGATATAATCAACGGATATGTTGCAAAAGGAAAAGAAACTACAAGATTACTATCAACAAAGTAAAATATTAAATATGCGGAACAGAAACGCGTAGCTATTACAGATATAAAAGAGTAATTGCAACAATCTTACATTGAAAAATATTTCTGTGCTTGCCTTGAGCATCATACAATACCTGTCTAATTACTTAAACATAAATTTATGGCATCTGCGACAGTAAAACAAATTTGAAAATTAACACAACAAATGTCAACCTGTAGTGTAGTAATTCTAAAATTCATAGATTCTATTAAATCTCTTCATTATTAAACCAACAGATTCTACGTTAATGACCATGTTGGAAGAAAGTCGCTTAATTTTATTTTGGATACGGATGAAACAATGTTATTATAATTACCCGATTTTTCTGAAAACGTGATGCAATGCGAATACGTCCTACTATTTGGCAATAAGCTAATGTAACCAGAAAATTAATAACCACAAATTTAGAAATTTACTTGAGTTTTACCGCAGAAAACACTTTAAACTTCGTGCACTGATAGTTATATTTAAAAAACAACACATGCTTGGTATAATCTTCGTGATATAACAAAATTTTCAGTTCAATCTAAAAATTTGCAAAATAATGATCATTTAAGGAACACATCTACGAAAAAAAGCCGTTCATGTATATATTGTTTACAATAGTCTATATATTACACTAGTTCAATAAATAAACATTATATTTTTAACCGTCTTATAGAAAAGTATAAAAAAAAGAGATAACAGAGATAATATGGACTGTATTTCCTAAATTGTATAAAATTTTAGATGCTTCACATAATTATGATTTATAAAAATACTAAAACAAAGAATTGTTACAACAAACTGCTACGATGTGTTTGATTTATAAGAATACCAAAAGATAATTAACGTAATCTACCATGAACTGACATCTGTGTTGCAAGCTACATTATATAAAAACAAAAGTAATGACACTATCAAAATGGGAGAAAACCTTAAACAAAATAAACTATAGTAAATGGTGATTCATAGCAAACGTTTCGACATAACTGTCCTTGTGGATTTATTTGGTCTTACTAGTTGATATTTCTATGTTCAATATTATTTGAAACTTATAAGAAGAATTAAATGTTAAATCAGACTAATCAAAAACGCAGTTCAAAAATATTACCTTTTCTGAAAGAAAAGTCATTATTGTAAACATGATATTTTAATTAAGTGACTTGCAATTGATCTCTGAGAAAATATAGTCTTTTAGATTTTGGCTACTATTTAGAAATAAATATAATCTAAAAATTAGATTTTATTTAAAGACTGTCCCTTTGCCAACGACCAGATCAAAAATGAGTACAGAAAATTTATTAAAAAAACATATGTTGAAGGTAGTATAGAATAATTTAGTCATTCTGCAAGATTTAAAATGCAAATAAAAATATTTTTTAAACATAAATATCACATAATATTATATAAATATTACTCCCTTGCGCTGAAATTTTTACCATTATATAAAATAGTATGATGTGAATTAAGAATTATGTATTATCAGATTTCATATAAAATAACATCATATCATTAAAAATTTGTTATATTAATAACAAAGTTTTTCATAAAAAGGATTTTAAATTAAAAATGTTACAATTGTCCATATTTCTTTTACATTATTACAAATGTTGCTAAAGGTCTCTGTCAATCACCAATTAGTAGTATATAATTTATCTACCAATATAAAATGTGAAAACCGTATTTAAAACATTATCTAATAGTATCACAATTAATTCATAAAATAATGAAATGAGTGGCAACGGTCCATTAAACGTATAAATTAAGTTAAATTAACAAAAAATGTTTAAATAGCTTTTGAAAACAAAAGTAATTACTTGGTACCTATTTTGGTTTTTGTACTTTCTTTAAAAGTAAATTCATATTATTAAATATAAGCTTTTCNACGGAAATTTGTAAAAATCTACTTTAACTTGTTAATTAAATCGCTTCAAAAATTTCTAATAAATCTAGATTAACTGCTTTTTTACCTTATATATAAATATTTAAATATATTAACTTATTTATATTGAAGGGTAAAATTAAAATGACACTCTTAAGTTTTCCGGTAAATGGTCTGAAGATAGCATTTTTTTTCAGCAAACCATCATTAATCTGAATTTTCATCTTGAATAAGCATGTTACAAAAGCTTACTTAATTATCATTTAAACATGTCATGTTTTCATGAAAGAATACTAACATACTACTATTCTAATAAAAGCTATTATATAAAACTGTTATGTTAAAAACTAAAGACAAAAATTTAAATGCAATGAAAATAAATTCAAAATTTTTGTTTTTTATATCTCTTAAAACTGATAATTAGTTAGTAAGAAATATTGAATTAATTAACATTTCACACATACGGTTACGTCAATTTCGGCTGATACATTCAAAATATCCTGGATTATCTCAGAAAATATGCATCGGATCAAATAGACATCTTAATCAAAAGTTTAAAATTTAGAGGAAGACATCTGATTTTGCAAATGTTTGCCTCTCAAACACCAGACAAGAAAAAAGGGTAATTTTTAAATTTTAAATAACAATCTCTATTTTTTTACTTGAAGATTCAAATTAAACGTAAAAAACCAAATAAATTTTTTTGAATAATTTTTTTTTTATTGAAGGGGTGTGTTAATTTTAAATTATATTCTTGTATATCTTTATTTCAGCAGAATAAAATGTGAGTCTTTTGACTATTTTACTTGTAATCAAAAAGTTTTTCGGTCCGATGCATATTTTGCTAAATATTCTTTTCCAGTGCCGTCTACAACAAACACAAAAAAAAAATTAAATATTTTTTTTTTTGATTTTTCATGCATTATCTGAATTTTAAATAATTTAAAAAAAAATTAATTGCCTTTTTTTCCTGCTCAATTGGGACGTCGTCGTGCAAAAACTTCGATTCTGTCTAAATATGTTCACTAGACTTTTAGGGAAACAGGAAAGAGGTATAATTTTAAATACATAACGGGTAACCCCAATTTTTATTGCAGATTTGAGAAGACTATCAAAAATCAAGTAGATTTAACCTGAAAAATGTTATATTATTAATAAATGGTGCTGAAAACGAAAAATAAAAAATTCTTCTAAACTGCAATAAAATTGGTGTTATTTAAAGACAATCTGGATGTGTTAGGTAATATTTCGTATAAAAAAAATATATTTCTTATAAACTATTCTTGCAAAAGTATTGATTTTAAAGTTTTTTAAGAGTCTTACTAATTTCTTCACCATCAGCACCGTCATTATACAGTTGCAGTACAGTGATCATTGACTTGACATTCCTATGGGCCCGGGTTCGAATCCTAATATCAACATTTTTTTTGTGATAAAAACAAGTTCATGCAAAAACTTAAGTTGTTGTTCTCGAAAATAGATGGAAGTAATAGTACAAAATATACCACGCAAAAACCGAACCAGCCGGCGAAGTCAAATGGAAGCAACATCGAAGCACAATCAAGGAAGCCAAGCAGAAGGTCAGCTCGAACACCAGTTAAACCGACAACTAGAACCAGGCCTCATGGCCATGCAGATAGTCAGGGATACCAGTCCAATATTCAGGTGAGAATATAATTTAACGTTGGTTGTAATTTCCAAGAGCTCTACGCAGGAATCAGCTAAGCCTAGTGAAGAGAAATTACGCGTAGAATCAAAGTTAAATCTTATTTGTAAACTTAGAATCACGGCCTCCACTCTGAGATCATCTTAACCGAAGTAGAGAAACATCACGGGTAAAAATAGATCAATTAATTTTGCACTTATCTTAATTCACGGCCTCCACACACCAAACATATCGAATGTCTGTATCCAAAGTCTGAAGACGACTGTACCATCAGTCAAAAGCTTTCGTCAGAATAATTATTTTTAATTTCTGAATTAATACTGATAAATTAAAATAAGTTGAATATTTTTTTATTTTTTGATTGTTACTGTTCAATTGTTTTTAAGCATTGTTATTAAATTTCGAAACTGAATTGTTTATATTCTGGAATTTTTTTCTTCTCTAGTAAGTTTTTTATATTAAATTTACATTAAATTGTAAATTTAAATTACTGTATTCTTTAGTTTTCATCTTTAAACATTTTATAATTTTATAAATTTTATTAAAAATTAAATTTAGGCGCCTGTTTTGACTTACTATATCTTTCCGCTCCCAATGTATCTTTGAATTTTGGCTGCTAACAATAAGTAGAAAAAACTCGTCACAAATTTTGGTACCCAAGCAGAGACACTAAATACAAATAATTCAGTCTACTCGTTAACGTTTCAAGTGTAAAATCTTGCTTTGCTTGTGTTGCAGTTTAACTTGGGTTTTGTCAGTAACCATGGCAACAAAATAGTCCATGAAAGAAGACAGCTCCTATGACCATGAAGAAAACTTAAATAAGATCAACCGTTGCAGTCAAACCGAGGTGAAAACAGAGCTCAAGAAATGCGGGCTCTCGCACAGCAATACCCAGGTCAAACTCCACCAACGCCTTCGAAACTTCTCATTGAATGGTTCCCGAAGGGAAGAGCCTATGGAACACGTATCTGCGCAAAATCTGACAAAACCCATAATAATGGATAGAAACTAAAACATGGCATTTGACAGAAGAATATCCGATAGACCTCAAACGGATTTAAGAATTAAGGGAATGCTACGGGTTCACGGATGTGCAGATAATGGCAGCTGTTTTAGATACAATCAGAGGGTCGGTACTTTTATGGTACCGTAATAACAATATATTCTGGAACAACTAGAATGATTTTCTTAAGGATTTTCTAAAGTGTTTTCTAAGGATTACTACTTGCAGTTCAAGCAAGATATTTATAAAAGTTTCCAGCGTCCTAAGAATAAAGGGACGCGACTACATCGTTGCCATACATTGATTTGACATTATGGTAAGATGACAGCAGAAATTAATGAATTTGAGAGCTAACAAATAGACCAACAACCGAGAGTTAACTATTTGGCAGTTGTAAGCATATCAACAATTTTCAGAAAAGAAATCAAGCCCGTGATCGTTTCAACGCCTTATGCAAATTCGGTATGTTAGCAAGATAGGCAGAAAAAATCCAGTCAACCATGTTCGAAAATTAGTTTTCTCGTAGATCCAAAGCCGCGCGAGCAAACTTATAATACTATGGTTCACATCAAAAACTTTCTTCCAAAATAAGAACCCGAACATGAAACAAAACCTGAATTAGAACCAATAATAGGATCCAAACCAGAAATATAATCCGAATCAAAAACAAAAATTCAGCGGAAAAAACACGCAGACGTTGAACTCCTGGTAGAATGTTTATATTCGATAAAAACTGTCGAATGCCCACAGAACCGTTACCGACTCTAGTAAGTTGCCGGTTAAAAACACCAATACTAAAATTGATTGCAAATTACAGAAAGAATCGATCATCTTGAACAACGAAGCTGATGTCTGTACCAGTCAGTTCGTACCGACATCCACCATATAAAACCAGTGCTCGTCTTCCGATCACACAAGTCAGCAAAAGACTTATGATCAAACATAACGAAAGAAGATGACATCTTCAACAGTCTAGAAATTATCGAAGAAACATCGGCCATCATTTCCAGAGTATTATTTAAGAGCATCCGTAAATCTAAAGCTCAGCAGACCTCTATTCTAGTCAACAGGTGCACTATCCGTAAAAATTTCGATTGCACCACAACATACTACCGAGTAGAATTCAAACATCCTGAATTACAAGCGGATCTACAAGCGAAGGAATCAATCAGCATCGCCATGTTTAAGCTATGAATTTTTGTAGAGTATAATTTTCTTTTTTGGGGATACCCGTTGATTTGTTAATTTAAATTTTTGCTCGTTGTTTTGTTTATTTTAATCAGTAATTGTTAATGTTAATTTTTTTATTCAGTTTAAATTTGCCAGCCGTAGAAAAAAGAACTTTTTTTTTCATAAGTAAGAAGGGAATGTTATTAACCCAATTTTTGCACCGTTAATTACTTAATTAAAAAAACTTGGAAGGTTGGTTAGTAGAAAAAACTCGTCACTCTACTATCAGAATCTGCAATAAACGATAGGGGCTCTTATTTTAAATTTTCCATTATTTTTCCAACTCTGAGAGCTAAAAGGTTCAAATTTTAACAGAAAAAAATTTGTCTCTTTAAACTATTAATCATTTAATGAGAAAGTTTTTTAATTCAATGCATATGTAGCAAGATATTCCAAAATACAGTTTAAAAAAAACATCTTCCTTTGACCGGGGTGACGCCAGCAACACTCATATAGTCTTACCGTTCAACAAAGTTTTGACCACTCTAGTGTTGCTGCAGCAACACTTCCCGTGCTACGAATTCCCGTCGCGCACGGGTAATATACAAAAAAATTGTTGTAATGATTAATAAACATGCAATAATTATTAAATATTACTAAATGTACAAAATTACTTTATTTACTATATTTTACTGCATTAAATGTAAAACAACAATATTATTAGTATATTATAGATACGCAAAATTTAAAAACTCATTACTGCCACCCCATGTTTTGTCAGAAAGTGAGCTACATATTTTTATTCTATAATGTATGGGGCACATATTTTATCTGCATACTTAGAAGTTATAGAGTCGGTTAAGTTAAGGGGTAAAAATCACACTTTTATATCAACTTATATTATATATA
>NEEE01009069.1:44190-59599 GCA_002278615.1 Pogonus chalceus | reverse complement strand
AGTTTTAAACTTTTCGTACAAAAAATATTGTACATACCTCTTGCGTGAACTTGGTTCCCGGATTCGTTCTATGGCGTAACTTAACAGTTCATTACCCAAATAAATACTTTTCCTTCTTTCATAGCTTATCAGTGGGCTACGGAAAATCATGACATCACCAAAAGTATGTACAAATCATGAATAATTTTCAAACCGTATGCATCTCTAAGTACTTGTTCATCACTGATTTAATTTTATTACATTTACCAGACATTCTCCTCTATAAAAATATTATGTTAAAGATAATGAATCTCTTATCATAAAAACTTAACATTTCAACAAAATTAACTTCAAATTAATGTTTTTTTTTTAATTCTGAAAAAATCCTTTCTAAATTCGTCCTATGATTTCAATTGTTTTGCTTACTACAGTAATATCTTCATGTTGATCGAAACAAATCATTAAGAATAGACCAGTTAATACAATTTCCATATTCCTAATATTACAGGTGCATTATAAAGCTTAAAAACGAAAAATTAAGTTGATGAATTCCCGTGACAATGCTGAAGATTATCTTGCAAATAAATTTGTTATATTTTTGAATGAATGCTAATACATACAAATCTATTAAGAATCAGCTTATACCTTTACAAATTTTATTTCTCAAGCCTTTGAACTGCTCAATTATTTGTGCTGTCCCTCCATTTGAATGTCCTCATTTATGACAGTAATTAATGTTTCCTTCTCATATTGGGGTTAAGTTTTGCATATGTAGTATTTTTTATTTTTTTATTACTTGGAGAGCTTATCGTGTGAAAAGAGAGCTTGATAATACTCTTTCAAATTTTTATCTTTGAAAAGTAATGATATTTCATTGGTTTCTGTATACGGGATTATTTTGGATTCTATATGCGTTCCACTTGTGATTACGAGATAACTATTAAGGTTTATTATTTTAGCTAGTTTTCATTAATAACTTTCGAATAACGACTTCCTATACATAATTTTATGATTCGGTCTTAAATTTTCTTTAGTTGAAAACGATAATATATTTGTTAGAAAAATAAACATCAAATTATGTCTCTCTGATTGATTTACTTTTTTCTAGAAGAACTACATCCTTCTTAATTATGGATTGAACCACATTCTCTTCTCTTAGACAGTGTACAAAATTTTTCATAGACCACCATTACGACATTTTATAGATCAAATTAATAGTGATATTGTTTCTCCATATTTTTGGCTGAATTATCATTAAGATAGTTGAGCACACTTTTTGTTTTTGATTTTATAAAAATGGTTTTCTTTGTTTCATCATATCGTCAATTTCCATTTAAAATAAAAATACTTATTTAAGGATTAACGTTTGCCCAATTGCATCATCTCAATTCATTTTTTTTTTTTTTTTAATTCAACTATATTCTTATCTTGCTGTAGTTAAAGCATTCTGGTTAAATCCAGTTCAAATTTGTTATTACTCCTATTCATTTTTTAATTTATAATTTCATTCAGATAAATTAAAAATGATGTAAAGTAAAGTTAATTTAATGTATGTTATTATCTAATTTTTGTTTATTTATTTTATTAAATTTTGTTAAATATTTATTTGTTCTGTTTGAATTTATTTTGTTGTAATGAAACCTATTATTATATTTAACATTTGAAGCTGAATTATTTGTTACTGGTATTTTTTCTTTTCACTTAGTTTTAGTCCGAGCAATTGGTTGGCTCCCGCCATTTTTTTAAGTATTAAATTAACATTAAATTGTGAATTTAAATAACTACATTATTTTATTTCATTTTTAAACATTTAATATACTTTTTTATTATTAATTTTTATTAAAATTCAATTGAACGTGAACATTAGAAAAATAGAAAAATAAAAATATCAAAAGTGTTACTCTTAAAAAACATGTGGAACAATAGTCTTGTTCTACCAAGCTATTAAAAGACCTGCTTTATATTCAATTTAAAAAAAAACATTTGCAATACATACATTAACAACTATAAACAACGTTTTTAGTTAATCAGATACTTAGGCTTGCAAATGCTACAATTCACCACTCCTGCAAATACGTATAGGAAAACAGTGAATACATAGTTACTCACAGAAAAAATCACTATAATTAAAAATAAAATTAAAGACATAAAAAATAAACCCAGTTGAACCTACTATAGGATCTCCGTACTTTATCGCAGCTCATTGTAAAATCATATTTAAGTAAAATTAAATATCTTAACTGCAGACAAAATATCTAAAAACGATATATTTACGCCTAATTTGAGTATATTGTTGTGGATATTTGTTCAAGTTTCAACGTATCTACAGCAGATAAATATTGAGGACATCATCATATACGGGTCCTAATTGCTGTCCATATTTTTTATAAATTTTGTATTTGTTAATCATATCTTCAATGCTTATTATCAGTCTAATTTAGTTAATGTGTATGATTTCAGTGCTATGTGTCTGCATATACTGTTTTAGTTAGCTTTATCTCTTCTTAGTTCATTTGAATTTCAGAATATTGTAACAGATGTGGCATTTTTTCAATTTTCCACGATTAATAAATTAAAATAAGTCGCGTCTATAATGCTGAAGTTTTGATAGAAACGTTCATTGCTACGTGTTTAATAGAAATTTTATATCAAAAACGTCGAAATTGCAGATACTGATTTGTTGAAGTTTTCGATCGAGGAAATCATTCTCGATCGCAGCTTAGAGTCGATAACTGTTGAAAACCTAGTATTTGATTGTATAATTTTGTAATCTTATTTCAATTTGTATATTAGACTTAATTTTTATGATATTAATAATAAAACTATATAATTTAAACTACTTAAACTTGTATTTGTGCGTTCCTGCTCCCGAACTGGTCAAAGAGAAAGCAGTGTACAAGGTAAGTATATTTTAATTCATTCTATTACTCCTGATAACCTGCACGTAAACAGGGGCTGTAACACACTACTACACCCCACTGTTACAATGCAATACTTAGTAATTATTTGGTGTTATAAATTAATTTTGCTGACGTAAATTACACATGCGATTTTAGACCTGGGAATATTTTGAATAAGAAAAGTAACATTGGCAAAAAATAATAAATATCGTCTATGAAGAAGTTTTTACAAATATTCAAGTGTAAGTATCTGAAGTTAAAAAAAACTGTCATCAGTTTTTTAAAAAAATGTATTTTATCCAAAGACTTAGTAAGGTTTCAACATCTAAAAAGCATCAAAGTTTATTTCCAATACTGGAAAAAATTAAAGTGCAGTATAAAATGTTTACGAAAAATTTAATAAAAGCTTATCTGTAAATGAAAAATACATCTAATTATACGCTTTGGCCGTAAAAATAAAGTAGGTAAATAAATACTAACATGGAACAAATGTATTGCGCAATAATAAGAGAACAAAAAATTCTCTAGATTACCTTCAAGTAATTTCCTTGGATTGTTGCTTCTGTCTTTCAGAAAACAGATCTAATCTAGTAACGTGTAACCATTGAGAAAGCTGAGATGTAATATGACAGAACACAAAAGGTGCCTTATTTTGTAATTCAAAAATTAATGATTCACTTCGATGTAAAAATAATTTATTTATAACAACCATTAACTTTATCAGAGAAAAAATATACAAATTAAAACACAATGTTTTGACAGCAATTTTTTTTTTTTTTTTTTAACTCTAAAGTTATAAGAAGTTCAAATTTAACTGTTTTTAATTTACAAAAAGTACCTCTAACTAAATATAAATTTAAAAAAATACTTGGTTAAGTTTTATACATATATATTTATTTTGGTTCTTACATAATCAGCAAACGTACAAAAATATAAATAAGTACAAGTTTTTTAAACATATATTATTACAAGAAAGGATAAAGGTGAAATTAGGTGTTACGAAAGCAACAGATTTCTAATTAATGGGGAAGTTTTTATTTAATTTTATTACTTTTTTTTAATTTGTATAGATTTTAAAATGTTTGGTGTTAGACTTTGTGTGTTAATGTATAAAATTTTTAAATTATTTATATCAAAACCATGGTTACATGTTATCATATGTTTTGGTATATTGGAGCTATTTGGTTTAAGAAGCTGGGCTCCTAAGTGTTCCGTTATGTTCAGACATGTTTTACGTGTGTAAATGTAATTTTATTAAATTCAATTCGTTTTATATATTATGCATTTATTGTTAAGATAGTTAGTTGACATAGATTTGACTTACTTTCATTGTTTATTAGAATGAAAGTAATAATTAGAAAAAAAATTAAAAATCTATACGGAAATAACCTTAATATTTGAAGAGCATCATAAATAATTTAAACAATATTTTTTGTTTTTAAAAAAGTTAGTTGTCTCATAGTTCATTTTTGTTTATTAGTATGTTACTAACAAATAAAAAAGTTTTAAAAAATACACTTGTAAATAAAATTAGTAATTGTTGTTAATTTAATATACTATTAAACTACTAAAAGTATCCTACTATTTTTATAGTTAATTTTATTAGTAATATATCTTTAATATAAGTCATATAAGTAATATTAAACATATAAGTAATACATGTTTTATCAGCCTTAAATGCATACAATTTCATAAGGAACAAAGATTTAGTGGGGAACATGCACGAAACCAATCAAGCTGACAATTGAAGCTGCTATTGGTACAATTCATTATCAATAAAATGACCTAATTGTACATAAAGGCATAAGTGTTTTAGTATATTCGTGCCATTTAGATACTCAAACTATTTCTATGAAATATTTTTAAATTTTTAATGTATTTTAAATAATTCAATCAAACTTGTAACTTCCCAAGAAAGAAAATTTCTTATACGATTCTTTTAGGTTGTTTGTTTTGAGAAATTATTTATAATAAAGTTGTTATATCTTATGCAAATAAGAAAAATAATTAAACCTAGACACCAAATTCCTAAAAATTTAGAACAAACATAAAAAATCTGCATTCAAATTTAATTTATGTCTGCAACAATTATAGAATATAAATAACGTATTCTTCAATACAATCTAAAACATTTTAAATCAATAATTTAGTTACTTATTCTTAAAATTATATTTTCATCATTTAACTTGTATTAATTAAATGAACTTTATTAAAAATACATCTACAAAATTTTAGTGAAAGTCATAAGAGTAATGCGGAATTTTTACTCTAAAATAAAATTTAGAAAACCTGCCCCAAACTCATTTTTAAAATATTTAATAAAATATGATTAAGTCATAAATTTATGAAAGTTTGACAATTAATTTATATACAATAAAATATACTTCTATTATTTCAAATAGAATTTAATAGATGAAAAACTATCATAATAGACAGTCTTCATAAAATCAATTTTTTTTTTTTAATATTTTTGCAGCCAACTTCAATTAGCAGCACTTTACTCAACACATTACAAACTAGGGATGTTTCTTTTTAATCTTAACCATATTCCCAACTTTAAGTAAATTTTATATCGACTACTTTACTACCAGTACAAAATTGTAAAAATCAGAAATTGCAAATGACTGCAAGTAAGTAGCTTAAATTTCTTCGATATCAGAAACATCATAATTTCAATTATTTAATCGAACAAATAATAATAAGAATAACAAACCAATATTTCTGAAATGTTATTTAAAACAACAAGAGTATCAAAAACGAAATGGTTATTTGTTTATACATGTATATCAAAAAGGTATTTGAATATTTATATAAGTTAATTTTTAAATTTTAAATGCACATAAATTTTCACTCTATGAAATTTTTATGTTTAAGACCTTTTAAAACTGACACAAAATTAAACTAACACAATTATATTTTTCAAACCAAGTTTTATTTTTTACAAAGATATAAGTGTGTTAATTACATGCATAAAAATTCAATTAAAATAACAGATCATAAAATAACTTTTAGCATGAAATTGAAACTAAATCATTTTACAATGAAACTATCAATTAAAAATATTTTTAATGTTGATATAACAATATAATAACGGCATATTTTTGGTACGACCTACACAAAATAATTATTATTAGTTACAGATTACATAATGAAAAAATTTATTCAAATATTATTATTTTTTAATTAATATTGGTAATAATTATCAATAGCAATGTTACGTCAACATGAACAATTCCAAAATTTTAAGCTTGTATTCGGCTTTTTACATACATTTTATAAAAAATTAAAGCTCCATATACCAGAGTTCTAGGAACATTAGACTAACAACTCATAAACAAAACTTGCGATATCAAAATTACCCTGTTCTTAAAAAATAAATATCAATAAATAACAAATAAAGGACTTATTCGTCTTCTAATGTAATTTTCGTAAATATATTGTAATTTTATGATCATCACTTAAATTTTAATCCAGTGTTTAAATCTACTTATGTTTTCGATATAAATAATGCCAACTATAAATTTTTACATACAGCAATCTATTAAGAAGCAAGTTGCTTCTAAATAGTCAAAAAATATTTTTTTTTCAAATTATCTGAATCCAGTTACGTAGTACTGGTGCTTTACGTGTTGAAGATGTTCTTGACAATAGTCTATCAAATACATCCGCAATTAAATATTTAAATTTATTTGAATTACATTATTTTTTAGTAATGAAAAAATTTATTTTTGGCATAAATCACTGTAATCACAAATTAAAGTAACAGTTATTTAATATCATTAGATTTGATATACATTTCTAATCCAACAGACTCAAAGAAGATAACATATACAATATATTAATCGAATCTTGCATTCCAGAGCAAATTTATTCACACTGCGAATGAATTTCAACAGATTTCTTTAACCAAACTAAGTCAATGCTTGTAAATTAGTATTCAGTACACGGTTTTTATTTTAATTTCAAGCGTGTACTTTTAAATTGTCCCTAGGTTGACTCGACTGTTTTTCTTAATTACTAATAAAGAATATCTTCTAGGCTGGCATTTGATATTTTACGACTTTAATAAAATTTATCTTTTATGCAAAATTTGATATTTCAAAACATACATATTCTGATTTTATTTCCTTTTATTGATAGCTTATACTTTATTTTTAATTTAAAGGTCTTACTATTTTATTTTTATTTATTTAATAATTAAATTCAAAAAAAAATAAATAAGGTCTAATTTTACAAATATTATGAAATATAAAGTTATAAATAAATAATTATGATAATGAAAACAATATATTTTATTTTTTTGGAAATTTTATCATATTACAAATTTGAAAAACAGTATTTATATAACATGCGACGATTTTATCTATATTTCAACCAACTCCATAAATTGAATTTGAGGTGGATAGATATGCCAAGTAACAAAGGATGCTCTATACAAATAAATATTAATTATTAATCAAAATAACCAAAATATTATTCTTCAAATTAAGAATTCAAAAAAATAATTATTCAAATTTACAAATAAATATTAATTTAAATTTGAAAAAATAATTTCTTGGGCGCCAGCTGATTGCTCGGATTTAAACTCAGTGGAGAAGGAAAAAATTTAGGATTCTAAGTTTAGAATTACAAATAAAATCTAACAGAAATAAATAAATGCTTAAAAAATTTAATAACAACAATGATAACAAACAAGTAATATAAAACAACAATAACAAACTTTAATTGAATGTAACATTAACAATTATTTAGTTTATCTAAAATAATTTAAAAATTAAGAGAATGATTCTGATACAGTACAATACCGTGTGTTTCGTATTTTTCTGACTTTTTTATGTTGGGTTCTGTAGACTAGAGATGCAATCGTATTTTCAGCATTAGCCACAGTCAGTCGGTATGGTGAATGCAAAATAAAATTCACTTTAAATTTAAAAAAAATCTTTTTACTCCGAATAAAACGGTTTAATAGTAGAAGCCGTTAATTCAAACTAATGCAAAATAAATTGGACAAATTTCGCCCGTGATACTCTCCACGTAAATCTCCTTTACCCAGGCTAATTTTTTTCCTGCGTGGAACTTTAAGTTAAATTTCTGACACTGAATTGGTATTTCTGACTATCCATCTGGATAACTTTGGACTGGTAATCAGCTTCGCCACTTCTGGGTGTCCGCGGACTGAATTTCCCAAATGACTACCTCAGACTGAAACAACTTCTTGTGGCTTCCTTGTCTACTACATTTTCTTCCTTGTCTAGGCTCTTGATTTTAGTCTTTAGTTTAGAAATTTGTAGTCTTTTGAGCTTCTCAGCTCGCTTTGTTTTTCCAAGATGTATTTATATATGTTTTTTTTTTCATCTGCCTTTGCAACAAACAACTTCAGTTTTCAGAAAGACTTGTTACTGGTGTAAATAAACCAAAAAAAATGGATTGTGTATAATTGCATCGAATTCAGCAAATAATTAGCGATAATATATTTAGTTGGTTAAAGACAGACCATTTTAATCATTGTCAATAAATTCAAATATTTTGAATTTAAAAATGCATTTTGAGATCATTTATAATTTTCCACATTATAATTTAAAAGTTATTTCAAGTTTACAATGATTTATGACAAACTTTACCAAAGATATAATTTCTGACTTCTTAAATAAACGCTAAACATTAATACTTTCAAAAACAAATAGCTAAAAGTCGATACTTTTGTGATAGTTTGCTTTAATTATTCGAAACCATTTTACCTTTGGCTTCCCAAATANTATATATATATATATATATATATATATATATATATATATATATATATATATATATATATATATATATATATATATATATATATATATATATATATATATATATTGGAGGCAACAAACACACAAACCTAGCAAATTTCTTAATTCATGTTTATTTTAGGACACCGACCAATCACGAATAACTTCTTGTATCAAAATTAACTACCATTACTTGAGTGAAAACAAAATGTACAAAACAACAAACTTCCTTCTAGAATAAATGACATCTTACTGAACTGAGTTTAAGGTTGTTCTTCAGTTTTATACAAACTTACTTTAAACTCTTGAGGTAGTCTTCAAATGTTTTCCCAACAGCCGGAGTAAAATAGCACTTTTAATACAGCCCAGTCTACACTGTTTCTATAAATGTTTAAATGTTATGTAAATTGCAAATCCCAAATGGCTTAACAATGAGTTGCCAAAATCCCGTGCCAATTGTAAAAGCTGTTTTCTCCTTATATTTGTCACTATATTATTCACTTGCCAATATTTGCTATTTGGGTCCAAAGTCGAGAAAATCTTTTAACAAGCCTAGTGTGATCATTTTCTTAGTGTTTGTCGGATTGGTTACGCATCTACAGTATCAATTTTATGGCAAACTACATTGGTTTTTCTTTTAGTCTTGTTTGTTTATTGTTAAGCTTCTTGGTATTTAGCTATAAAATTCTGCGCATTTGACCATTATTTATTAGTTCTTTCATAAAATTCATACCAAAGATAACATTGTATTCAATGTCCTCGATCTTTAACGTAGGTGTTTCCAGTTTCATTGCTTATATCCACTTTTGCTTAACATGTTTTGCTGTGAGTATGCGTAATTATTACGTGGTGGGTTGTATTTTAATTTTGATCATTTTTTTAGCTATTTCTAGTCTTATCATTGTTTCCGTCTCACCTATATCCAATCTTAGTTTCAATTTCCATCCGCTTATACAACCACATATGTAAAGATTGTTACCCTAATGATAAATAAATGCAACATAACTAATTGTATACATATCGACGTTTGCCTTTTTGAATCAACTCGCTTTTATTTTCAGCTAAATGTCCTTTCTTCTTTACTGTCCTCATTTTCAGCTCATTACATTTTTTTTGCATCTTATATTTTTCCGTATTAATTTGTCTTACTCTGGGATGGTTGCGGGCTACCTGCTTTATTGCTTCAGATTTCAGGGCATGATAAAGCATCTGTCAATGTTTTTGGACGAGCTAGTCAACATGCTTTCTATATTGTATCACCTTCAAATTCTTGTAAGGTCTTCTATGATCTTTAATATCTATTCTTCAATTACAATTGATTCACTTTTTTTAGATTCACATTACTATGCAACATCCCCAGTCGCTTTGATAGGTTCATAGTTCATTGTACTCATTACTTTTTGTCTTTTAAATATTTTTGCTATGTCAATTACTTTTTTGTGCAATTAAACAACTATCGCTGTTGTTTTGCTCTTTTGAAGGCCTTCGATTAACTTTGGTAGCCAATTCAATTAGAAGTGATGCTTTCTTCTTTCATGGTTCTTTGTATGAGAACTTCATTGGGTTTATTTACCCAAGAAATAAAAGATGTGATTTGCAAAAAAAATATTTATAACTGTTCACAATTTTCCTCTTCTTCTATTCTTTTAGATCTGTTGTGTAATTTTTTTCTAATTTCTTCTCTACTTTGTTTTCAAATTTTTTTATTATTTTTTTTTTTAATTTTTAAACTTTTTTTCTTGTTTTTCTAAGGTAAAATATCCTTTACCTTATTTTTCTTCCCATATACAAGAATTTTCTTCTAGTTTTTGCGCTATTTCAAAAATTTTCTAGTAACTTTTTTTTATTATTTAGAACCCTTCGAAAGGTTCTTATTTTTTTTTAACTCGATTCGCAAACAACGTATTGGCTTAGAAACGCAGAAATAAACTTAATCGCGATCGTTGATGTTGAAGCTTTGCGGAAAGTAAATAATAATTTTACTCAATTGTATTTTGCACATTGTGAACAGTATAATTACTGTGGGAATTTGTTACAGTAGTCTCTCTTATCCTTCTCCTACTTTTTTTACCTGTACTCTTCTTTACCTGTAATATCTGACTATGTACTTGATCTAGCAACTACTTACTTCAAAGATGAAGAGTAAAATAATTATATTTTTTAAGAACATTACTGTATTTTCCTATAATTAAAGTTAACTTTAATTCGTGTCCATGTATTTACTTCAAATAATCTATAAAAAATAAAAAAGTTAATTTCTGATAATAATTGATAGTTTAAAAAAATTACATATAATGGTATTTATAATTTTAAATTTTTAAGTTTTTCTTAAATAGATACGTGTTGTGCTGCCAATTTCATTTAAGCGATTGATCAAATTTAAAAACTTATATATTTCGATCTTATTATATTTAAACATTAGAACAATAGAACTTATTATCTAGAAATTAAATTACAAACATCACATTTATACTGAATGCAAAATATTTGATTTTACTAAAACGTTGGTACAAAAGTGCAGATAAAAATTTAAAAAATGCTGGAAATACAATATTAAACCATCTAATTCTCTTTCATCATCAATTAAGAAATTGGCATCGATTAACACAAACTTTACCAAATATTGATGCCTGATTTAAAAAATAAGCTAATTTTAATATTGTTTATTTGAGTAAGAAACAATTTTTAATACAATAAATATTCAACGAATTAAGGTTTAAAAACGTGGTCGTCGCTTTTGCATTATGTTAAATATTTTGAGAAAATTAGTAATGATATTCATTTCATTTATCTGGATAATTTTTATGCACAATACCAATAACCAAGAATATATTTAAAATTAATGTCTGATTAGAATTTAATAAAACAAAAAGTTTTTTCGTAAAAAAATTGATATTCTGCTCACAATAAAAGACAGGAAGGTATTAAGTCTCATTGATATAAAGTTAATAACTAAGCAACTAGATAAACTTAAAGTTCGTTAGGCTTTTACTGAAGAGTCGCATAACTTCTCCTTAAATCTTTGTAAAAACATGCAAAATTTTAAAGTGAAACCAGACGTCTTTAAATATTTCTACACATTTAAAAAATGTTTTATTACAAAATTCTGATTATTCACTTCAAACATATCAAAATGAAACTTCGCGAAAATTGCGAAAGAATAACTGAAAACAGTTCTTCATACCTTATATTTTTCACAAAAAAATTTCAAATTTACGTTTAAAAAGTTGCTAAACCTGTAAAAAACTAAACATAGTCTAAATTTATTTTTTCAAAATAAAGTATCAGTTAAATGAATGTGTCATTAATGCAGTCAAATAGTAAACTAAAAACAAAAACTTATCAAAAAATTATTTTGTACGTTTTGGATTATTCTTTGTATTATTTTGTTCTCGACTTGTAACAGACTTTCATATGTCATAATCAAAATAATACAAATAATGCAAAAAACAATAACGAAAACACATGTTTCTATTAAAAACTAGTACCAAGTGTTGAGTAATAGTGGCAGTGATAGTGAAACAAATATTGCCAGCAAAACTCAACGCAATATTGAACAAAAAAGTAATAACCAACTGCCACCCTCATACTACAAGGAAAACTTGAGAAGCCACAATTATTAACAAACACCATAGAATAACATATTAAAAATAAGCATCACATTAAATATAGTTTAAACTATACAAATATCATCAAAATATCATAGTATACTTACACAAAACAAACAAACAAAACACATGGATTTATATTCCGTATCTATATTATGCACTAAGCTCCAGCAGATATCAGGCATTAAATTAAAATTAAGTATGACATTCAAGCAAATAAAATTGTTAATTTGAGAACACCTTCGAAACCACTTTATCCGCGCTGACAACTAATACAAACGTAGACCAAGGACATTGAACAATAACTTGAAAATAAAAATGTATTACTGATGATGATCACCTTGTGATTGAAATGTACATCTAATATTTAAATAATAAAATTGTGAAGAAAAGATACAGATAAAATTTTTATTTACTACATAAACCTTCACGTAGCTCAAAAAACAATAATAATAACTTGAAATATTTGCTCCATACAACCAGGGCCGTTACTTAGTTTTTGTGAACCCTAGGCAAGACTTTAAAATTACCCCACTCCCCTTCTTTAATAAAAAAAAAAAACAAAAAAAAACTTACAATGCATATACAATAGTTCTGAAGCTCCTGTTCTTTCATTTTAAAGTATACCTTCGAACACAACACTTAAATAAACAAACAAACATAACTTACATCGATATATTACAACGCAGACTCCAAAAATTAATGTATTGTTTAATAATAAAATTTAAACTGATTGAAAACAATCAAATAATCACAGCATTCTCTCTACATCCAACTCATCATTATTAACTAAAGATTAATGTACATACATGTAGAACCCACCCAATCTAGCAAAAATTTTGCCTTTATCGATCAAAACATAGAAAATATGACATTAATACACAATTTGATGATATAACAAATTAAATATACTCTTAAACATACCAAATATGATAATAGTCATTAAATATCTTAATGAAGAACTCTCCAAATCATCATCAGAGTCATTCATTATTTTCATGAACTTTACCATTTTAGAACTACTAAACAAGACATTGACATTATGTTAATAAAAAAAAACAGACTGAGTGACAAACACAAAAAAAAATATGCAGTTACATAATACATATTGGAAATAGACCACACTGAGAAGTGATATCAGGTGAAGTAGCTATAATTATATGAAACTCTAGACCCCATACATTAACAAACTTACCTGGTACAAACCTAGAAGTCTTAAACATAATTAAAAATTGTATGACAACACATAAAAAACCATCAATATACTCACACGCAGAGATATCAATACATTACTGAATGTAAGTATCAATGTAATTTTAATTGAAGATAAATTAAAAAACAAGAATGGGAACAGACTAAGAATATATATATATATATATATTAAAAACCAACACAAAATACAAATACTAAGCACTGATACATTTACACATGACCCTTCAACAGATAATACACCATCCATTATAGACATAGTTATAAACAAAAATGAAGCAAACATAAACAACCACGTGTACATATTGAACTAAACTTAGATTATAAGTAAATTATATTTACTTTAAGTTACCAAAGAATAGGAATAATGCACGAACCATAACACAGCGAACTCATGTAAACTGGACTAATTTCAGAAAGCATTTAGACGAACATATTATTATAAAAATTAAAATTAAATGAATACATGACTTAGAATAATAAGTAAATTACACATATACTCTTACAATAAACGAAACTTAAAACAAAATAACCCCAGAATTGACTCAGACATTTAATCATGAGATAAAATAAGGCGGTACCTAACTTAGATATTGAAAAAAATTTAAAACACTAATATTAATAGATTTAACTTTAACGTACAAACACAAATTAGACTATTACAAATTAAAAATAAAAAAAAAAATAAAATAAAAAATACAGTCACTTAACAATAGAAACAACATATCCCTAATTCTTTGCAAGCCTCTTAAACCAATATCTACTCTAACATAAAATACACAAACATTAATGACTGATGCTCAAAAAGGAAATTCTATACGTATAAACGTAGTAAGTTAGTAACCACCACACAAATAAACACTAGCTAGCAAAACTTCTTTTCACTTCTAGAAAACTACTTAGTATACTCCGAAAGTTCCTTACCCGAAAATCTCCCAGACAAGACAACATAGAAAGTCTCATTATTAAAAATTTCATCATTTTATCCATAGTTTAAATTATAAACATAATAAACTCTATAATAAAATTATAATACATAGTCACAAAAATTCAAATATTCAACACAAAAATAGCAAATTTCAGATTTAACCAAAATATACTGTACAATAATTCATTAGAATAGTGACGGACATAACTACAAAATTTAACAAAAAATACATTACTATTATAGTCTTGCTGGATTTCAAAAGAGCATTCAACAAATGATGGCTTAATTTATATCTCCTATCTACTTCTATCTATCTAAAAGACACCTCGAAGTAAAAATAAAAAAACGTTATCTACATCACGACTTATCACAACTGGTATAGCTCATAAAAGTTGTCAGACACAGACTGAAATTTACACTGATAACACTGCTATTTACGCACACCCCTTCAGCACAGAAGTAATAATCAAACAAATAAAAATACATAGACTTACTACAGAAATACTAGTTTAAATTGAAAATCAAAACTAATGCGAATAATACGAAAATAAAATCATGCAAAAATAAACAATGCAACAAAAGTGCATTTCGACAATAATATTAACTGCAGAAAAAAAATATGAAACTACAGAAAATTTTACTACACTATTAAAGAAATCAATCCGCCTATTAGTCCAGTAAAAAGAGCATTTAACCGTGCATTTTGGGTAGGCAGCAATTTTATTTTTTTATTATATAAAGGACTTTCTTAAAAGCTTAAGTTTGAGTTTTCGGGGTGGGGGGCGATGCTTATTTGGCGCAATTTTGAAAATAAGGGTGAAAACTCTCCGTTAGATTATCTTGGAAACTATAAGTGTTACAAAAATTTGTAAGAAATTTTTTTGTAGATAATATTATTATCTACAAATTTTGTTTATGACTTTTTTTTGTAACAATAATAATAAATTAATTATATACAAAAATAGATTTAAAACTAAGCAATGAATGCACTTTAAGCGCAATATCTTTTTTTCT
>NEEE01008916.1:0-20807 GCA_002278615.1 Pogonus chalceus | reverse complement strand
ATAATAATAAATAAAAAGTTGTTTTAATTTTAATGTTTTATACACGAAAATCAAGTTTGAAAAAAATCATTAAAATTATTATGAGTTTTACGAATATATTTTTAAACATCGACCTTAGTCCATAATATTAAAAAGAGAAAGAAAACACACATGTTTAGTTAGATACATTAAAGTTCAAAATAATCATTTAAAAACACGAAAGTCATTAAAAATTACATAAAAATGTCATTACAGTAATTTTAAAGATACATTTTGTCATACAGTAACATGTAATTTATATGATTTTTTTTTACTGACTGCTATTTCCATTACACTAATAGAAAATATTATTACCTGAATGCAAGAGCTAATTTACATTCCAAATAACGAATCATGGAATTAATAAAAGTTGCTGGTAGAGCAACACTGAACCACCTGATAAGCATTCGTATGAAATTTTTTGCATCTTTCCTAACAATATATTTTACAATAGCACCTTCCATATTTGCGACATAAATTGATAAAAATGTCCTTATAATCAATGATAATGTATGACCTGTAAGTAAAACTGTTTCCCGGCAAAAAATCTTCGGTATCATTATTTTAATTAATTTTATAAATTGCAATATAAACTCTATATTTAATGCTGGTATTTTCTTTGCTAATTTTAATACCTTTCCCTTTGCATCTTGTGTTTTATTTATGTTTTCTAAGATTTCTAAATTTTCTACATTCTCTTCTAAATTTGTTTGCTGTATACTTGAAAATTTATTGTTATTTTCAGTGTTTCTATTTTGTTCATTATTTCTATTTAACGGAATACTTTTTCCTTGCAGTTTACGCAGTAATGGAGGGCCCCAATAGTATAGAAGTGTTGATGCAAATATTGTTCCTGCATAATAATGACTGGGAATGTTTAATAATTTTCTAGCTTGTTGATTTTCCAAAAATTTCGATACTACAGCTGGCATTTTCAATATTTATTATAATCACTTTTATTTATTAATTATTTATATATGATATTTATGTTTTTTATTTACACTGGATTTTCTACGTATTGTTTTATTACTTTCTTTATTTTAGTAAACATATTATTAATTAATAATTAACAATTAGAGAGCACATTTCATTTCATCTATGTATGTATAGAATAAAATTATTCTTTTTAAGTTCATATAAGCTAATAAGTTCTGTAACAAATAAAAAAAAAACCATATTAAACATTTTTTTATAACATATAAGATAAGACACGTGAAAATCTGATAATATATCTTTTATACCTACAAAATTATATTATACTTTGGAATAATCATTAACAAATTTTATCTTAAAACAAAAGATTTATTATCAATTGAATGAACAAAAACTTATCTCGAAAATGTTCAAATAATATTCTAAATAATAAATAAATTATTTATAATTAATAATATGAATAAATTTTAATCGTGTATAAGTATATAAGTTTATATCAATTTATGAACATTGATATTTGAACTTAAAATAATAAATGATAATAGAAATTTTGATAAGATTATTTCGGTAATTTAAAAAATAAGAAATAATTTATATATTTAATAGTATAAATATGAAGTAAAAAAAATTTTGAAATATATCCTTGAATAAAATTTACTGGTATTTCTTTAAAAGAATTGCATTTCATTTTATTAACAAGTAGAAGTTATAAAGCCATGACCAATATATTTTCTCTCTTTAATATATAATAAAGTAATTCTATTTCTTTCTTACTTTTAAATAAGTTGACCATCTATTTGACCATTTATTCGTATAATTAACGTTATTTATTTACATCAACAAAATATAGAAGTATTTTGTTTATGTAAAAAATGATTTATTCTTTGTTTAGAAAAAAATATTTTACGTATTTCTAAAGATTATTTAAATTAAATTAAATTTATTACCATGTTATATTAGTAAACAATAATATTCAATAATGCAACTGCATTTATTTATGTTCTACAAATATAACTTTCCCTTTTACTAAAAAAATATTAGTTTAAATTGATGAATTCAAGTTGTAAATTAAATACATTTAGATACATTAGTAGTTATCATTAAATTAATATATTTACCTTTATATTATCATAAAATAAATATAATTCACTAGTTTATTGTAGCTTTACACATCTTGTAATAAATAAATTGTAATTTTATTATATTTGAGTAAATGATTCTTTTTAACAAACAATAAAACTGTTCACTGTTAGTAGAATAACTTTAGAATTACGTATTTTTAAATGTTTTTTGTTAGCATTTTAAATCAAAGGAGACAAAACACATCTTACTTGCTACACTAGTTTTGTTGTGAGTCAGATTCAGTAGTCACACATTTGTCATTATGAACAAGATATCCGCGTGCAAAATACACAGTGGTGGGGCTACAAGGATATTTTTTGCCCTTTCTATGCAGTTATTTTAACGCTTGATGATTCTATCACACTATTTTGGTCTGGGTGTACGATGGATGTACTGGTGTACTATTCTATTCGGTGGATTCGGTGTTCGACTTGGGCAAATGTATCTATCATAATGATACATAGGTAGGTAGATAGTTTCGTGTATACTATAAGAAAAATAAATAAACATTTTAGAAATTGAAAGGAATAAGTATCAGTCTTATTTGAAATTAGTTGAAAATATATTTAAAGATTATTATAAGTACTATACTTCAATTCAATTAAATTGAATTCATTTATAATTAAACATTAAAATTTATATGTTTCTAAGAGTTGAACAGGTGTATTTCTTGTTATAAACAGATACATTATTTTGCTTTTTGTGGAAAAGTTGAAAACTTGTTATAGTATTTTTTAACCTGATTATTTATACCATTAACTACTTACTTATTATNCTGGTCAATGTAGTTTATTTATTTATTTATTTTTGTTTTGAATATAAACTCTCATTTCTATATAGGTACCTACATATGTATTTATATTTAAAAATAAATATTTATTACCAATATAGTGTTTTAATTTACTCTGAAAATTCATAAGTATTAGTAATAGTTAATATTGTCTTATTAAAAGGAAATTCAATTTCATTTTCTATAAAAGTAAATAGTTAAACATTATTTTATAGATAATCATTTCAGAAGAAAGTTATTATAATATACGGAAGAAGAAAGTGCATTTGCAATTGTACAATGCATTTTCTATTGTTAGTAAAAGGGTTAAAGATAAATAAATAAAATCGTATTGAATATTAAAATTAAAAAGATAAAAATTGATATTTTTTTAATAGCTACTTACTTAAACTTGTTAGATAGATATATTTTAAGTGCAATAAACTTCTGATTGAGTTCGCTGATCTATCAATATTAATATCCTGTTATAATTAAACAACATTTTGCAATTTAGTTAACTGTATTGTTTTGGTTAGTAAATTATATTTAATTTATTAAAAAAGGTATTTCTAGGATGATTACAATTCTAGTATATAAATATAAACGTTTTTTTCTTCATTTATTTATATAACAGAAGCTACAATATAAATATTAAATTTTAAATTAATAACCAAAATAAATTAGTTAGTTAAATTTTGAATTATATTATCGTCTAAAAATAAATGATATCAAAGTTTTATTTAGTAGTTCTAAATATAGCAATAATAATTTATACTTACATAAATAAATTAAATAATTATACACATTTATTTATTGATTTTTTCTAATAAAATTAACGAATTTTTGACATTTCAAATAAATATACTTATGCTACCATCTATAGAATAAACGTTGAACCCGTTGAACTTTCATAGTTCACACAATTTTAAAGTGATGGCGTTGATTGTATTTTTAACATTTAAATAAATAAAATTTGAATTTATTTATTAATTAATTAATTGGGTAATAAGTTTAAAATACTTTTATTATGAATTTATATTTTATCGTTTAGTATTTGTAATTGGAAATAAATTGTTTAACAAAAACATAACAGCGCTACATTATCATCATAATTTGAATAAAGATTTTATTTAATGACTTTATTATTTAAACTCTAAGCCAGAACATGCTTCCACGGATTCTACTGTAATCTGGCAACTGTTCAATAGGACCTACAGCAGCTACAGCAGGACAGCGATCATAAATATACTTCATACAGACATCACGAACGTTTTGGGCTGTAATACTTTCTATTCTGTGGGCCAATTCGTGTGGAGGAATGCGCCTGTTGTAGCATAACATTTGCCTGCCAATATCTTCACAAACAGCAGTTGATGTGTCCAATTGTAAAAGAGTATTTGATGCCAAAAGGGCCTTAGCACGTGCAACTTCCCCATCAGTAACCATGGTGCATAGACGCATAAATTCTGATTGAACATTGAACATCATTTCTTCAATTTTCAATGGATCAGAAACGAAATAAACACCCCATAATCCAGTGTCTTTGTAGCATGTATTGAAGGATTGATAAGAGTGACACATTTCAGATTCGGCTGATTTACGTGCCAATGGGGTAGCATTTTGTTTTGCATTACCCTGGCTACGATCCCAAGCTCCCAAAATTGTACTAGCAACCATTAATGTTAATGTATCTGGGTCAGTCCAACTGGCACCTTCAACAGCAATTGCAATATGAGCCAATGGAAGAGAATCATCACGTACTTTTATTTCACTTCCTGTAAATCTGTAATAATAATAAACATAATTAATTATTAACTTATATTAAAAAAAAAAATATATATATATATATATATATATATATATATATATATATATATATATATATATATTATTAAGTATGTATATAAAATATTATAATATACCTGCAAGGTGCTAAAGTTGGAATTTCACCAGGATAATTATTATCCAATTTACCGAAATGTTCTTCAGTAAGTTTAACTAAACTATCATGATCAACACCGCCAGCTCCTGCAATTACAATTCTAGATGCTTTGTAATGTGTGTTTAAATATTCACGAAGATCTTTCTCATTGATACACCTACAAGGATTCCAATATAAATAGAAATCATTTAAAATGTAACAATAATAATATAATTATATTACAGGTATATCACGTAACGTACTTAATATTTGCAGTTGGTCCTAAGATGGTATTTGCCAGAGGAGTACCTTGATAAGCAGTCGAATGTAAATGATCAAATACAACTTCTTGTAAATTTGATTCAACTTCTTGCATTTCACGTAAAATAACACCACGTTCTCTTTCGATTTCAGCACTGCCTAATTTTGCGTTCTGTACAATGTCTGATAAGATTTCAATTGCTTTGGGGACATCTTTGGCTAAGCATTTGCTGTAGTATACAGTTTGTTCTCTGGAAGTGTAGGCGTTTAGTTGGGCCCCCATATCTTCGATTTCAACCTAATTTATTATTTGCAAAATGAATGTTAATCGTATAATAATTTTCATTTCTAACCACAAACCTCAAGCTGACTTTGGGATCTTTTTCCAGTGCCTTTAAAAGCCATATGCTCCATAAAATGAGCGACTCCATTATTTTTTGCATTTTCATAACGACTTCCAGCGTCGATCCATATTCCCACTGTAGCTGTTGGTAAACCAGAGTCTTCGGTTGCTACTCTAATACCTACAGAGAATTTAATAAATTTTTATTTAAATTCATGTAAATATATCAATTTTAAAATGACAAACCATTATCAAGTTTGGTACATTTCGTTGGAGGCACATTAACCAGAGCTTGTGCTGCTTGTGTTGCTCGAAATGCTTTTGAAATCTAAAGTAAATTATATTTATTAAAGAATTTATATAAATATAAAAATAATTGAAATGTGATGATATGAAAGTGAATGACTTACGTAACAAAAAAATCATGTTACGTAAAGTGATTGAAGCATTTTTTATTATTCTGGCAAAAGAAAACATGTAAATGAATATCTTGGATTTGTATAAATTATAAAATTACCTTTAATACATTGGTTTTGTTGGATAATTGAGCAACATTTTTCGACAACTTTAGTAACGACGCCATTTTCACTAGCCAAAGTTCTACCAAGACCAAACTTATTTAACTTATTATTAATTTTTTTTCAAAATTATTTTCTTGTAGATAAATAAGTTTTAATATTTATTTATTATATGTTTTTACTTAATATATGTTGTACAATTTAGAAAATATATAATGAATAACTTTTTTGAACAACATTACAAAAATGTACCATGACTGCATACATAAATACTATAAATTATTATAAACATTATTAATAGCTTATTTTTATATACAAATTAAAATTAATATTGATTATTGTTTTATATATAATTAAATTAAGTTGATTTTGTTAAATACTTAAAAATCAATTTATTAAAACAAATTATCTTTCAAAAGATACTTAGCATAGGAGTTTTCTATAATATTTTTTTCTTATAAATGTTTGGTAACATTGATTTCTAAGCTGTCAAACAACTGTCAGTTACACAGCTGTTATTTAAAACAATATTAATATTATAAATTTTAATTAATAATATGGCTAAATTACTAGGCTTGGATAAAATAGGAAAGCTTATGTCTATAATTAAAGAGCATGGTGGAATCCGAGCATCTTTATATAAAATATATAGGTACTTGTTATATAACATAACCTATATACTTTAATACTTGTATATAATTTGTAGCTATTTACTTATTATTTATATACTTATTTCTTTTTTCCTTAGAATGGATGAGTTAAAAGATGGTAAACTTGTAGGTACTGATAAGTACGGCAATAAATATTTTGAAAATCCAAGATATTTTTATGGTAGAAATCGTTGGGTTGAATATGCGCCAAAATATGGTATGACTTTTACAATAAAATACACATTTTCACAGTAATTTACTACTAAAATTATTTCAGGAATGGATTATGATGGTTCTCAAGTACCAGCAGAATGGTTTGGTTGGTTACATTATAAAACAGATTTACCACCAAATGAGGTATTTAAAATAAAACAATTTTGTTGCTAAGATATATTATAAACAATAATTGTGTTAACAAGGCTGTTTTTATTTAGGATCCATCAAGACCTAAGTATACATGGATGGCAAATCATACTGAAAATTTCAGTGGATCTTCTGGCCAATGGGTTCCTTATTCTACGACCCAAAATAAAATTGAAGCGTGGAATCCTAAATCAGCCAAAACCAATACTGCTTGAGTTGTGCTTATCATATTAGGTATAATTATAGTGTAAAATGTAATTAAGTTTTAAAGAAATAAAATTTCTGAAATATTCATTGTAATAGTTTTATTCCATTTAAATTAAATAAATAGATAAATTACAATTAATGTAAACGTAACTGAATAGTTATAATCTAATATTTTAAATTAGAATATTACAGTCTTTGGGTAATAATATTAATATAAATTTGTTTAAATACATATAAAGAAATTACTTAACATTTAATAGTACACTTTGAAAAAAATATTTAAATTTTATCAATAAATAAACAATGAATTAATTAAACATTAAATAAATAATCATTTTTAAATATTTACTTATTATGCATATAATTTGTACGAATTGAGATCTTTGGTTTATAAAAATATAATTATGTAATTATATTTCTTTTTAAGTACGAGTAAGATGAATAATAAAAAAATATTTATTTTTTATTATAAGTGAAACAGGGATAGAATTTAATATTTGGCGATTTATCTTTCAAAATTTCTTCCAAAGATTGTGCACTAGGACTTACAATTAGTTCAAGTTTTTCATATTCATTTAAAGTTTCTGGACAATATTTCTTTCTTAAATTATATTCTTCCGAAGAAATTTGTACTTTCTGACAAGATAAAGTTGACTCCACCTCATCCGATTTATTTAAATTATCTGAACAATATCTTTTCCTCGTATTATTTTCTTCTTGTTGCTGCAACTGCAACAGTTGCTTTTCCTTACCAAATAGAAGATCATTAGTTTTGAGTTTTTTATCATAAAATGGAACAGGAGAACAAATAAAATTATTTGAATTTTCTTTTTGTTGAATAAATTCATTTGAAGAATATTTTGGAAAAACGAATGATTTGTTTTCCTCTTTTTGTTTAAAATTAATTCGATTATTTAATTGAGATATTCCAGTAATAGCTAAGGGTTTAAAATCGAAATGATCCTTTCTATTTTGAGTATTATTATTATCTTTAGTGTCAAATAAATTTAATAAACATTTTTTCGGATATTTATCATGTTTTTCTTCATCCGAATCACTCGTATTTGTCAAATCGATAATTTTCTCAAATTCCCAATGTTTTACTGGAACTTTTATCTGTCCTGAAGTTAATAATCTAGCGTAATTATAGTATTTCTCTGTAGATATATTATTGAAAACTTCTGTACATGTATTATTATCATTTTGAAATACTTTATTTACATTGTAAGTAGTATTCTTGGTATAATCTATTTTCTTCAATATACTTTTATTAATAGTTGCAACATGAGAAACATTTTCATAATCTATTGGTAGTTCATAAATAGATGGAACAGCATTTTCTGATTCCTTTTCGTAAAAAACACGTTGATATTTTGAAGTAGTTGATGAGATATTTTCCGGGACAATTAAACGTTGACTTGGAGGTGTATGAAATGATTCTGGAGCGAACATTTCCAATGGTTCTGGAGTTATATTTCTTTCGAATTGTTGTGGTCTAATACAAGAGTCAAAAGGAGAGTTATTTAATTCCGAATTAAATAAAAAACCTTTATCTTTTGTATTATTATCTTCTTTTAGCTTTATTTCAAACGGACTATTTTCATTGTCATTTGATTTACGTAAATGATTACGAATAAGTGATTCTTGATATTCTTGAATGTCACAATACTCTTTAGTCCCACTAATCAACTTATCAACATTTATAATAGTATTTTTATCACTAGTTTTATCCATGTCTTGTAAATTAATTAAATGATTGAAACGATTTATAAATTTTTTCTTAAAACAATTTTTTGATACCGGTGTTTTTGAATAATGTTTCTTTAAATCATCATAAATTGAAACACCATTAATAAATTCACGGTACTTTACTAATTTTCGTCCGTACAATTTACAATAATCTATAAATAATATTTATTTCAATGATTACATTAGATAAATAAAAATTAATAAATTATTTACCTGGAACACTGCGTACTTTGTTATATCTTTCGCAAGCTTTATCAAATGAATTTTTAATAATATTTTTTTCATTAAATTTCTTTTTAATAAGTTGTTTAATTTGATTTTGATTTATCCAAATATGATTATGTATAAACTTTGTATCTTTATTGGTAATATAATTTTGTTTTTCAGTAAATGCATCAAATTTATTATTTATTATTTTAAAGATACTCTGATTATTTTTGTCATTATATTCGTTATTGCTTTTATTAAAATCAGCATTTACTATTAAAGGTTTACTAATAAAAGTATCGTCTATTTTATTTTCATTTATAGGTGAATTGTTTTGATGTAAATTAATCACTTTGAAATAGTCGTTAGATAAAATAGCTTTGGATAGATTATCTGAAGCATTTGAAATGTCTTTGTTATGAATTGCGGTTATAGATTTCTTTGTATTACTAAAAATATTTAATTGAATCTATAAGAAATGAGTAATTATTAAATTTTATTATTTTTTATTGAACACTAAAAAACTTACTGTCAATTTTCTAGAAGTAATTTGTACCTTGTGTTTTTTATTTAATTTATTCTCAAAGTCTGGAACTAAATTATGTTTATCATTTTTAAGTATTGATAAATGATCTTTTTTTATTTTTTTAAATTTTTTCGTGGTTTTAAAGGTTTTATTTACATTTTGTTCCATTTTAAGAAATATTTTACTTTTTATATCTATAAATATTTGAGCTTTAATACATTTACTTCATTTAGAAATAATAAGAAAAGATTCAGTAACTTGTAAAGATTATTAGTCATTTATAATTGCAAATATTATTTATTATTATTAATTAAAAAACACTGTTAAACAAAATTTAATTATTTATAAATGACATTTGATCTGACGCTAGACGCTTCAATGTTGTCAACTCAAGGTTACTATATAAAATCAATGTTAACAACATATAAGCAAAGCCACTAAAAACTAATAAATGATGTCAACTTAATGGTAAAGTTACTAAATTTGTAAAATTAAATCAGTGTCTCACAAACAATTTTAAAACAACATATTTATATAAATAATAATATTTTATAAATTTTATTTTACTTGCAACCTTTATAAATATTTTAAATTAAAAAAATAATATATATATATATATATAAATAGAATAAATGTATAAAATAAAGATTTTAAATAAACAATTATAAGGACGATTATCCTGCTACATTTGCAGGACAACAGGACAAAAATTTCAATCAATAAAGTGTACTGTCAGACATATAATATAAATTAGAGCAAATAAATAGATAAATAGAAAGTATTTTTCGGAGTGAGCATAATTTAAATTTAAAAGTGTTAATAAGTAAAGAATCATTTCAATAAAAACTCTAAAATAACATAGAATTCTAATTTTATCCAACGTAATCGAGGTCTTATCTTTCTTTGCACTATTAAATACATAAATAATTATCATGAAAAGTTGATTAATTCTCTTAATACATAATTTTTACATAAGTGCTTCATACTATTTCCTATAAATAAATAATACTTTAACTAATATGTGTTCTCGTTTGATGAAACTAGAATATTTCAAATTATATTTTTTCTTTAATCAAACAATCACTTCCAAAAACTAATAATAATTAAATAATCTTAACAAATAGTTATAATTAATAAATAATTTTTAAAAACTGCTCAAAATTTCTAATAATATGATTATGTACAATTTAATTATATTATTATTATTATTATTATTTATTAAACTTTCTGCTCTACAAAAACCAAATGTTGATAATAGAAGGCATGATGTTTATATCGCAGGATTTTTTCCTTTTGGTCGCGGAGTTGAAAATTCAAATACAGGTAATTAATCATTTTGAAATTAATTTTATATATTTAATGCCTTAAAAGCTTTCTATAAAATGTTATATATTCATATATTCAATTAAATCAATGTTCTAATTAAAATAAATAATTTTTGTAGGAAGGGGTGTAATGCCAAGTGTTAAACTTGCATTAGATCATGTTAACGAACATTCATCAATTTTACGAAATTATCGACTTCATATGTGGTGGAATGATACAATGGTAAGAGACAGCCTTTAAACAATATATTTATTTATAAAATATTACCTGCAAGGTGTAGTTAATTACTGAATGTGCCGCCCATGGATTAAATTATGATATTAATAATTTATTATTAGTTTAATTTAAATATAAGCAATGTGTTGATTAATTAACGTAATACTTATTATTATAACTTTTTTTTTTAATTATTATTATTACTATTATTAAATAAATATAAAATATATTTTTAATAATAGGGCTAATTTTATAAGAAATTCATGTTGGCACTATTTTCAAATAAATGTCAAAAATGACAACTTTCAAACTCAAATATAAATTATTAATAATTTTAATAATTAATGTAGTATTTGTGTGTTTTAATTAATAGTGCAATGCAGCTGTTGGAGTTAAAGCATTCTTTGATATGATGCATTCCGGACCAAATAAATTAATGCTATTTGGAGCTGCTTGTACTCATGTTACAGATCCAATTGCAAAAGCATCAAAACATTGGCATTTAACTCAAGTAATAATTACAATATATACTTGTAATTCTATAATTAATAATGATCAATACCTAATTTACAGCTTTCTTATGCCGATACACATCCAATGTTTACAAAAGAAAATTTTCCAAACTTTTTTAGAATAGTACCAAGTGAAAATGCTTTTAACCCACCAAGATTGTCTTTATTAAAAGAATTTAATTGGACTCGAGTTGGAACTATCTACCAAAATGAACCAAGATATTCTTTAGTAAATAAGTAAATTAATGCCAATTATTAATAAACACTTATAATAATTTATTCTTTAGGCTCATAATCGTTTAGTAGCAGAATTAGATTCGTTGGGCTACCAAGTTGTAGAAACACAAAGTTTTACAAATGAAGTAACAACTGCTTTGGAAAAACTTAAAAATAAAGATACACGAATCATTCTAGGCAATTTTAATGAATATTGGGCTAGAAAAATATTTTGTGAAGCTTATAAAATGGATTTATACGGCAGAAAGTATCAGTGGCTAATTATGGGTACATATAATGCTGACTGGTGGATGCAAGGTGATCCAGATAATAATTGTACTAGTTCTGATTTAGAAAAAGCACTGGAACAAACAATTTTAACCGATTTATTACCTTTATCAACTAGCGGAGAAATAACAGTATCAGGAATTGTAATAAAGCATTTTTTTTGTATCATAAAATTAGCTTAAATGTATCTATATTTTTTATAGACTGCTGATGAATATAAATTAGAATATGATAGTAGGAGGGGTTTAGAATATTCCAGATTTCATGGTTATACTTACGATGGAATATGGGCTGTTGCATTAGCAATCCAACATGTAGCTCATAAAATTCGATACTTTCGACGAAATCAAACTGTTAATGATTTCAGATATAGAGATCCATTGTGGGAAAAGTTATTTTTAGATGCTTTAGGTAATACAAGTTTTGAAGGTGTTACAGGTAATAATTAAACACAAAAAAAAAAAAAAAACAATTTACAATATATACATATATATGTGTATGTGTTTCAGGACCTGTTCGTTTTTATGACAATGAAAGGAAAGCAAGTATTTTATTAAAACAATTTCAAACTGGTATTGAAGTAAAAGTTGGTGAATACAGTGCAGCAACTCAACATTTAGACTTAACATTAGGAGCTCCACTTAAATGGATTGGAAGACAACCACCGAAAGATAGAACTTTATTAATAATAGAACATACACAAGTTAATAAAACTGTATGTTTATTAATTTACATTTAACTAAAATATTTTTTCTAAAGTAAATATTATTTCTTAGGTGTATGCAATTTTGGCTACTTGTGCAGTACTTGGAATAATAATGGCAGCTGTATTTTTAGCAATTAACATAAAATATCGTAATCAACGTTATATAAAAATGTCATCACCACAATTAAATAATTTAATCATAGTTGGATGTATGCTTACGTATACTTCTATTGTATTTTTAGGATTAGATTCTGGTTTATCAAGTGTAGATGCATTTCCATATATTTGTACAGCTAGAGCTTGGACATTGATGGCTGGTAATTATATATTATAATAAATAATTATTTTCTCATTACTAATTAATTTTTATTAAATTTTAAATGTTACAGGTTTTAGTTTAGCTTTTGGTGCAATGTTTANTATATATATATATATATATATTTTAGCCACATCCAAGCAGTGAAGATATTATAATAATACCTGAAAATGAATATTGTGCTTCCGAAAGAATGACAATATTTGTAGGATCAATTTATGCTTATAAAGGACTATTAATGGTATAGTTTTATTATTATTATGTAAAATATATACATAAACGTATTTATTAGATTATATATGTAATTTATTTCAGATATTTGGGGCATTTTTAGCTTGGGAAACAAGACATGTTTCAATACCAGCTCTAAACGATAGTCGTCATGTCGGATTAAGCGTTTATAATGTTGCAATAATGTGTATTTGCGGAGCAGCTGTTGCTTTAGTTTTAGTTGATCATCAAGATGCAATGTTTCTGATAATAGGAGTATTTGTTATGTTTTGTACAACAGCAACTTTATGGCTTGTATTTGTACCAAAATTAGTTGAATTAAAAAGAAATCCAGGTACTTAAATTACATACAATTTAAAATAATGAAATCATTAACATGTTTATTTGTTTTCTCCTTCCACAAAGCGGGCGGATGTATAGATAAAAGGATACGCGCAACATTGCGGCCTATGAGTAAGACAAGACGTGATTCAAGTGCTTCAGAACTTCAAGATAAATTACGTGAAGTAAAGTCAACAAATTCTAAATACAGAAAACAATTGTTAGAAAAAGAATCGGAATTACAAATGTTAATAAGACGTTTAGGTCCAGCTGAAGCTAGAGATATTTTAGATTCACCTAGTTTAGGTCTTGAACCAAGTGGAGATACGAACAGGCTTTCAGTACCTTTGTTACGAAAGGAACAACCATCTGCTACAGAAACTTCTGATATTACAAGTTTATGTTCCTTGAGTTCACATCCTGATTTAGCGAGTTTAAATCGAGCTGACAGTGCACATAGGTACACCTCATCTCATTTAATATTTCCTAAATTATTTCGCACAAATATAATAAATATAAATTTGCAGAAAAAAGAAAACAACATTTAATGAATCACCAGAGAAAATAAAAGATCATCAAGTACCTTCAGTTCAAAATGTTAAATCACTAGAAGTCCCTCAAGCTTTGCTGCAACCTCGTGTAGTGGAGCATCTTCAGAACGGTGGATTATCAACTAACGTTATGCATCAAATAACTGATAGTACGAAAGAAATTGATCAAGAACCAAAGAATCAAAATAATAATAATTTAGAAAAAGGTGAAGTTTCTGAAACACTTGAAGCTAGGGAAAATGAAAATGTTAAAGCTATTAAAGGAACTCCAAAACATGAACGAAAACTATCTAATACTAGCCATTCTTCAACAACGCAACAAAAACGTCGTTCTAGTATGAAAAGTAAGTAATGAATTATTTAATTATTTATTTACTTGTTTTATTATTTAAATATATAAATATGTAGGTACAGATTCATCGGTTTATGATAAAAATTATGAATCACAAACTTTTATACAAAGTGCATGTCATCGTCGAGTTTCAGTTCCAAATAATCCAAATAATATGATTAATAGTACAAGTGTTACTAGTGTAACATCTACAGCAACATTAGGACGAAATGTTCGACAAAAAAGCCGCGACACAAGTGATTTTAGTGGACATATTGTATCAAAAAGTGATTTATGGGATACAGGATCAACTACACAACATCGTTGTCCAAAAGCTGGTCACAGTAAACGGGTACAATCCTTTAACAAGTTATTGATAAATTTATTTTAATAAAAATTTTCATTGTAGGTAAGTGTATCACAACCTGATGAATATGGTGAGGATGAAGATAATACGACAATGATGCATCATAGAAGTGTATCAGAAAGAAACAGACATTCGTCTGTATCGTCACGACGCGAAAGGACACCTGATAGATCTGGATCTGAAACTGCTCGTACCACTAATCGTACTAAAGATGATTCTAATCGATCTATTTGTAATCAACAATGCTCTAAATTAGGATATTTTCAATCAACTCCAAATGTTGCAACAGCTTTAAAGCAACAAAGATCTTTAGGTATTTTAGATTTTACATAATAAACTTTCTATATAATTATCTATTTTATAAATATCAATATTTTTAGGAGGACATGCATCGAATCGTCGAGATCATTCAAGTATATATAATGCAACATCTGAAAGTGAGTTATTGGATCGCGAGATTTTACCAATTTTCCAAAAACTTTTAACAGAAAGAAATAAATCACAGCATAATTTAAATTATGCTTATGGTAGAAGTTGCCCTAATATTTCTATAAAATGTGACATTGTAGAGTATTTATAAATTGAAAAAAAAAGAACTTTTTAAATTGATAATTCACAATATAAATTAGTTTCTTATAATCACCCGAAATAATTATAATGCTCAAATATTCTTTATATATACTATATAATCATATTTCACAATTTATGTCAAATTTTTTCAATATTTTATTATATATTCTCATAGTAGATTCTATTTTAGTTTTAAATAAAATCATGCACTAATATTTTTAACTATTTTATCATTTATAAACGAAAAAAACAAGGAATTATTTATAAATAATAATAAATAAATACGAAAAAATGGAATAGATATAAATTGAAGAAAATTGATGTATGTAGTTTGTCTGATTATATTTGAATTAAAATAAAATCTAAAATTCAAATATATTAAAGTACGATTAAAAATAGTAGATATGACAATCCAAAAATCGTACTGAATGTAATAAAATCGAAATCTTAATTAGTAATAACGTTGTAGGTCATTTAATATAATTAATANATTTACCAAATTTGTTCGTGTTCAAATGAAAATTAAATAATAAATGGTTGTGTTTATGATAATTAATTCTATGAAAAATTATTATGTGTTGTGAAATTTATTAATTATAAACTTTAGATTTAATGTACTTAAAATAATAAATAAATATGAATGTAAAATAATATTGTTTATTTGTTGTTATATATTAAGTAAATAATTAAAAAGTAAATTGGTATTATATAATATATTGCACGTTAATTATTTGTCTTTAATAAATATACTTCTTAAGCTAAACTTTCATTTTCTAAATTAACATTGTACATTTTATTATTATACTGTGTTTGCATGGTGGGAATCATAGAGTTTGAATTTCTTCGTACCCTTGGAGGAGGTATTGGAGCTGGTTCTTTAGGAGGGGGTGGAAGAACTATTCCATGTGGCGTTTTTTCTTTGTTACCAAATTTAAGCCAACCCTTTACACGTCTTCCTAGTTGATAATAATAAGTATATATAATTACAATAATTAGAACAACTACAAACAATGATAGTCCAACAACAATAAGTGTTTTGAATCCATCATATTTGTGATAATGTTTATCTAGAATAATTGTTGTAGTTGGTGTTGTAATGACTTCGTTTTCTTCAGAATTATTTGGAAGTTCATTCGAGATATTTGTAATGTGTTCTTTGCCAATTGCAATATCTGAACAAGCTCTGAATGTCTCCTGGGGCCCACATCCAACTGCTTCAGTTCCGTTGGGACAACTACCCCAATTATTTCCAGCTGTATATGTCCATTGAAGTACACAATGTGTACAAGATATGTTTGGGAGTCTAAACAAAATTAATAATTTAATAATTTAGGAATAAATAAGCAAATAAATTACAATTTTTTAGGGAGCAAAATATAGGTTATGAGTTATTAAAATCAAATAATATGACGAAATTTGCATTTTTTTTTTTTTTTTTGCATTATTTATATAAGTTTAAGTTAAACTGTACATATATAATTATTAAAAATATAATTAAAATTTAATTTTAATTAATTAAGCTTGCAAGAAACAATAATAGAGGGCACTAAAAAATTTATATTTTAAAATATTTTTGATAGTAAAACGCATAATTTGTAAATTTAAATATATAATTTTATTATTTAAATTATCAATAGAATATTTAAATAACTATTTATAATTAATTAATTAGACTAGTTCCGTGTATTTCTGTTAGATAACGCTAAGATCTATAATAAAATAAAATCATATTTTCTACAATTATTGAAGATTAAAAATATGTATTTGTTATGAATTAATAATATTAATGCTTTAATTGCAATTTCTAAATCAATTTATGCTATAATAATTGAAAGTAAAAATTTTAGATTAATAAAAAAGTTGGTACTACTGATATCAAAATTGCGGATTGACATTTAAATTGTCAAACAAGATGTAATTTTATTTTTCCTTAATTTATTGTAAGTGCAATAATTTTAAGTGAGTTAATTTAACTTTTGTATAATAGGGAAATTTACCTATATCTCAATTCGTAGATTTTATTTCCATCACGTGGAAAAAATTTATAACCATTTGGATCATCGAGTATGGTTTTACCATGAAATCGTGTATTATAATTAGAAACCAGTGTTAATATGTGTCGATCTAAACACTGTTGGGTAGTATTTTTATAATTCTCACATAATCTAAACTCAAAATGACCAAAATGATTAGCAGTTAATTCAACTCTAATAATTATTACAGAAGATGGATTATATCTTCGTACAATGATTCCTTGACCATAAATTCCTCCTAATTCATGAGGCCTTGGAATTGGTAAATCATATGGGTCTCCACAAATTCCACATTTTCCAGAATTTATTTGATGCTGTCGATTATATCCACCACAATATAATTCGTGGTCATTGTAATTTGGAGGTGTTTTAAAACCGTATCTCCAAGCAGATGCTCTACTTGGTGGTTCAATTAAACGACCATGTCCTTCAATAACAGCCGGCCGATTTAATACAATGAATGAAAGTACAAGAAGCAAAAGGTATCTGTCCCAAGTACACGGAACCATTACTAAAAAGTAAATTATAAATTGAATTGTAAGAAATAAGTAGTTATTTAAGAATAATAATAATTAAAAAATAATATAAATGATTATACAAATGATGATTAAAGTATAATAACTTTCTATTTATAAATACAATTCACTTCAGACAAGTTTATTGACCTGTAAATATGTATGTATCTAATAAAACTTTTAAGTTTACTGTTAAATATATTTTAAATAAAAACATAAAACTTTGTTTTAATTTTTACACTATTGTAAAAATTTACAGTTTCTTATTATTATTATTATTATTATTATTATTATTTTTATCTTTACGTTTGAGTTCATATTTTCCCACTATCAAATTTTTGAAAAATATACCTACAAATATATACACATAAATAATTCGAACATATGTACTATAATCTAAAATCCTTAGATCATATAAATGTATGATCCAACATATTATAATAATGAAATAATTTAATTACAATATTTTTTGCATAATAATTTTTATTAATNTATACCGTTTTATTATTTATTAAATTTATTTTTATAGAAAATAGTTGCGAAAATTTATTTAAAATTATGTTTGGTAGTGAAACTTAAGTTTAATTCATAATCAAATTAAGAAATAGTTATGTCATCATAATTGTTGACAATTAAATTATTAATGAGTTTTCTTCGACATATTGTGTCCCAAAAATGAATTACAAACAATTTTCTTTCTTATTTAAATGTTGATTTATATCTTTATGCCATTTCACTTTATTTTGTTGTACTGAATAGTTTTTCATGCAGAAATAATATAATAAATTTAGTGTATAAAGCATATATTTGCTTGAATAAATTTTATATGTTTTAAATGAACTTCTGTTATATTATAATATTGAAAAAATATTATTTTGACTAATTACAATATTAAATGAAAGGTAATAAAATACTACAAGTGAATGTATATTAAATTTTAATTAGAAAAAAATTAAACTTTAAGGTAATAATGACCTTCTTTTTTTGAAACAAAAAAATCAAAACCTGTTCTTTAGCTATAGTATAACGGAAATATTAAAAAGGCAATAAATAAAATAGAATGTGGGTGATAGAATGTCATTGTCACGTATGTTTTATTTAATTATAACTTAAATAATATTGGATGTTTTTTTTAAATATTACTAATTCATATATTATGAAAATAATAAATGTACTTACTTTTTAAACAAAGTCCATTAAATAATACAAAAATAAATAAAGAAATAAATAACTTTATTATATCTGATACATAAACATTACTAAAACATTAAAAAAGCACTTAAATTAAAAGTAACTCTTCTTGCAATTGCTAAAAACCAACTAAAGTTTCTAATAAGAATTAAAGAAACGATTGACATTGTATTCCTTCCACTTACTTTTTTTTTTTTTTTAAATTTCTATTGCAGACGGTATATACTGCTATGCCCTGCTTTTGTGCCCTACTTCTTGTGCAGATCATGTACAAGAGAAATAAGTTTACTGTATACGAAAGCAATTGAAGAATATTCATAATATATTTAAATTTATATGTATTTACAGAAATTTTTCAATTATTGTTATAGTTTATGTCTGCAAGATTAGATTCATGTTTAAAAAATATTTAAAGTGGTAATCCTATGAGAATTATAGTAAGAATTTTTAAAATTTTTGTTTCCTGTAAAGTTTCTTGTACATATTGATTATTGTTTTGTTGTAATAGAAAAAAATAAATAAATAATAATACAAGCCCAATATTAGAATCCAAAATAATATATTGAAGAGCTAAGAAATAGAATAATATACATTATATTTACTATACATATTTCAATTGATATTTTTACTTAATTTTACATTTAACCACAGTATATATGAATAAATATTACATTTTATTATCCTTATTAACAGATTGATTACGCAAAAATTTTAGGTTTAAAAATCATTCAAACAATTTGAATTTGAGCGCCGCATGGCGAATGAATACTAATTTTCAGTAAGTAGGTCCGCGGTTTCAAATAGTTCTAGCACGGATTACTTTTCCAATCGCGTAGAAATTACTACGCCGATATACGCGGGCATTTCAAATAAAGTATTTTTGTAGTTAACGTACTTTTATGCATTTTTTTTCATACAGGGAGCTTTGTAAAAACTTTCTTTATGATTCTAGATCATAAACTGAGCTTTCAATAAAGCACAAGGGCAACAATCATGGACTTTTTCCCTAATGACAGCTTATTTTTTGCTTAAAAACTTATTCAATATGCTTTTGAAACTTTATTATTATACACATAGCTTTATTTATGTTTTTAGAACATTTATTGAGCTTTAAATAAGGCACAAGAGCAACAATCCTGAATTTTAATAACCTAAAAATCAGAAATTTTATTATCGTTATAAAATATATTTAATATATATTTGAAGCATTATTACACTCAAAGGTTTGATAAAGCTTTCTTCATGTTTCTTAATCATTAAATGATTTTCAATAAAGCATAAAAGCAACAATCCTAGATTAAATAACCTAAAAAATTTATATTTTATTTTCGGTATACAACGTAATAAATATACTTTTAAAGCACTATTATTATACATAGAGCTTTATTAGAGCTTTTTATATGTTTATAGATCATAAATTGAGCTTTCAATAACGTACAAGAGCAACAATCATCGATTTTATTTTTATTCGTAATTTTAAGCATAAAAACGTATTTAATATACTTTTGAAGCATTATTTTTATACTCAGT
>NEEE01008766.1:16068-39124 GCA_002278615.1 Pogonus chalceus | reverse complement strand
AATCATTTTTATAGAAATGGCAGGAGTTAAATGTAAAATTTCTTCAATTATCAACGACTGATATATTTGAAGCACCTTGTCAAAAGAAACTAATACAAGGCGTCTTATTTATAAACGAGATAATTTCAGCAGAAAAAAATTCTACGATATATGTTCACTGTAAGGCAGGACGTACTCGCAGTGCAACTTTAGTTGGATGTTATTTAATGAATGTAATGTGGAATTAATTTAAATATTTATTAAATAAGATACATGTATATTACATTAATTTTAGAAAAACAATTGGAACCCAGAACAAGCTGTTAAATTAATGAAAGAAAAAAGACCTCATATTTTATTACACACTACTCAATGGAAAGCATTAAGGAATTATTATCAATATATCAATAATGAATCTAATTCAGTAATTACCTAACGATATATTTGTTCTACGAAATTACAATTTGAAAATAAATTATTAAATTAACTTTTTTTTTTTATTCCGAATCCCTGTTTGTAAAATTAATTAATTTTTGTCGCTGGAACTCGTTTCTTCTTGAGATGCTTCGATAGCCCATAATCTGCGAATTGCTTTGCTTAATCCCATATCATTCATATTAAAAGTAAGTAAGCCGACCAATGTCATGATGGACAGTATATAAACAATGCCTCTAGCAATTGGAGGGATGGTATTTCCACAAAGAGAAGGTCTGATATAATCAACAACAACAGCTTCAACACCCCTAGAAATAATTTAATATAAAACCATTAATAAATATATACACACATTCTTCGATCATAAAATTAAATATTTTATAAATAACATGACTAATTCGATATTAATTTTATAATTTAATGACACGTCATCTAGATAAACAGAAAACATTTAAACAATAAACTCTCTTTTCACATAATTCATTAAAATACTTTATTCTTTAATAGATTTAATAAATACGTTAATATTTATTATTTAATACTTACCAATGCATATGTAGAACTGTTACAACAGCTAAAAGATTATCACAGATGGGTCCTCCAACCAACAAACATCCAGGAATAAGCCCAATCAAAGCAAGAGAAACAATTTTTTCTGCTGACCAGATAGCCGAATGAGACAATGCGCGAGATTGAATTACTTGAAGAGTATTAGTATTATTTTTTCTTGAATCCAAAATTGAACGATTCAAACCAGAAAAATTCTTTGCAAGAATTGGTGTAAATACTGACTGGGAATTCTTAAAATTATTAGATAATAATTTTAAGACAGCATTGTTAATAACTAAAAAAAATATTATGTAATAAAAATTGAGAAATGTCAAAATTTTACCTGGAAGTTTTCTTGATCCTTGCATTAATACTGACAAGGCCATTGTGTAAATAATAAAATATTTTCGTTACAGATATATTTAAATACTCAGATTAATAATTAAAAATTAGTATCTTTATTTATTTTCAATACTTTTACTCTCTTTGCTGAAATACGAAATTGCAGGCAGCCAACATTAAAGGCACGGAAAAATATTTAAAAAAATTTGCTTATTGGTTACCATCGTTTTTAATCTACATAAAATTCCCTATTGCAAATTTTCTTTGCTATTTATATTATTTCCATAGAAACAATTATACGTCTTTAAAAATGAAAATAAATTTAAGACAAACATATTGGTTCCCTTGGTTGTTTAAAAATTTAAAAAATTCTGGTTCGCATCATTTTTTCTAATGATCTTCTTCACCAATTGAAAAAATAAAATATATTAAGCATTTTGATGCTTTTTGTATGTAATTTTCGTCGTTTTATTATTTTTTTTATTATTTTATAATAATTAAAAGTGTGCCCAATATAATAATGAAAAAAGTTACTGCTTAAGAATGACGAAGCTTGTATGAACTTCGAAAACTCATTCTACGCTCATTTGACATTTATAGTTATTGTGTGTTGTTAGTGTAATACTTGCAAATTTATTGAAATAAAATGACTTCTTTAGAAGATAAGTCAATTTGGGAAGATGGGGAAGATTCCCTTGGCGAAGAAGTACTTAGAATGTCAACAGATGAAATAATGAATCGTACAAGACTTTTAGATAATGAAATTAAAATAATGAAAAGTGAAGTAATGAGAATCAATCACGAATTACAAGCACAAAATGAGAAAATAAAGGAAAATACGGAGAAAATTAAAGTAAATAAAACATTGCCGTATCTTGTATCGAATGTTATTGAACTTCTTGATGTTGATCCACAAGAAGAGGAAGAAGATGGAGCAGTAGTTGATCTAGATGCTCAAAGAAAAGGAAAATGTGCTGTAGTAAAAACTTCCACTCGTCAAACATATTTCCTACCAGTTATAGGTTTAGTGGATGAAGAAAAATTAAAACCCGGCGATTTAGTAGGTGTAAACAAAGATTCTTATCTCATCTTAGAAACCTTACCAGCGGAATATGATGCACGAGTTAAAGCTATGGAAGTAGATGAACGGCCCACAGAACAGTATTCAGACATCGGTGGACTTGATAAACAAATTCAAGAACTCATAGAAGCTGTTGTTCTTCCTATGACACATAAGGAAAAATTTTTAAATTTGGGTATTCATCCTCCCAAAGGAGTTTTACTATACGGACCACCCGGTACTGGAAAAACTTTATTAGCCAGAGCATGTGCCGCGCAGACAAAATCAACATTCTTAAAATTAGCTGGACCACAATTAGTCCAAATGTTTATTGGTGATGGCGCAAAATTAGTACGTGATGCCTTTGCACTGGCTAAAGAAAAATCACCTGCAATTATCTTCATCGATGAATTAGATGCTATTGGTACAAAAAGATTCGATTCCGAAAAAGCTGGTGATCGTGAAGTACAAAGAACTATGTTAGAACTTTTAAATCAATTAGATGGTTTCAGTTCTACTTCCGATATTAAAGTAATTGCAGCTACCAATCGTGTCGATATTCTTGACCCAGCTTTATTACGTTCTGGACGTCTTGATCGTAAAATTGAGTTTCCTCATCCAAATGAAGAAGCCCGAGCTCGTATTATGCAAATACATTCACGAAAAATGACTATTAATCCTGATGTTAATTTTGAAGAATTATCTAGATCAACTGATGATTTTAATGGCGCTCAGTGTAAAGCTGTTTGTGTAGAAGCTGGTATGATTGCATTGAGACGTAATGCAACAGCAGTTACACATGAAGATTTTATGGACGCTATAATGGAAGTCCAAGCCAAAAAGAAAGCTAATCTTAATTATTATGCTTAGTGATTTATATATTTTGTATTAAATTAATGTACTAGATTAAATTTGGTTTAACAATCATAGTTTATTTTTATTATTATTACATTTAATACAAGGAATTTCACATATTTAGGTAGTAATTATTCACATCATACTTACAATAATTCTATGTACAAATAAAGTTTAATATCTCACATTTCATTTATATTGAATCAAGATGCTATTTAATCATATTATAAATAAAAGTACGTGAAAATGTGCTAAAATAAATAAATAAACTATATATAATATTATTTAAAACTCTATATGATATTTACGTTTTTATTCAGATATAAAATTACAAATATGTGACGATAAAACATACCATGTGGAAGGAACGAATCTGATAAAATGTTTGTAGATAATTACACTATTTGGCTTAAAATATTATACTTTCATTGTTTTTTATTTTGATGGGTTAGTGTGCTCCTTGTGCAGGAACTTGTGGTCTTCTGAAGTACACAATTAAACCAAGAGCACCAGATAATGCAGTAATTAAATAAAGATCCCAATTGGAACCAAAAATTTCATTGAAGTTAAATAATGTTGATAACGATCCCTATATATTAGAAACATACAATCAAAATTTCGACGAACTAAATATAGAATATATTTTGATTACCTCTTGCAGGTATTGCAATCTAAACATTAGTGATAATTTAAATAATGCCAATGCAACAGGTACTTTTGCATCAGGGTTTGTTTCAGCAGCCAAATCATAGCAACGCTTAGCTAAATGCATATCTCGTTGCATGCCTAAACCTTGTTCATGCATATATCCTAAATTAAACATTGCTTGAGCATTATGTTGTTGATCTGATGCAAGTCGATAATGTGATGCTGCGGTTTCATAATCAACTGCCGTTCCTAATCCATAATAATAATAATCGCCTAATTTCACCTATAAATTTATTATATAACAATAATAAATTAAAGAACTATTGTAGGGTGTATTATTTTTTAAATCAACTTACCTGTGCAGCAGAATAGCCTTGAGCAGCCGCTCTTCCCCAGTACAAAAGTGCTCTTGAAAAGCTTTCCTTTGGTGTAAACATTCGTACTTCTCCCGTATCTAATAAAAACGCGGCATTACTTTGGGCTACTTCATAGCCTAATTCAGCTAATAAACTATACTGCACAAATGCTTCAGTATATTTGCCTTCTCGATAATCATTATGAGCCTTAAACAAAACAGTTTATAATTTATAGAAAAAACAGAAAACAACTTTTAAAAAAACCTGCATAAGTAATTCGCCCCATTTGCCTCTTTCGGCAACATTTTTGAATAATTCTACTGCTGTAGGACAAGATCGCATCATACCAGTTCCAGCAGCATGCATTTGACCTAAGTTATAATATGCAAGTACATGTCCAGATTGTGAAGCCAAACTAAAATATTTATTTGCTAACTTATAATCCCGACGAACTCCCAAACCACCTAAAAAAATATATCTAGAAGTGCAATTTTGAACTAATTTATTTAAAAATTTCCTACAATTACTCGACTGTAATATTATAAGTATTTAGGATAGGGGAAAATAAGTTAAGAACATTCAAATATTTACCGAAGTACATATTGCCAAGCTGAAGCTGCCCATCAACCCATCCTTGATCAGCTGCTGCCGAAAAGTATTTTAGAGCTTTATTATAATCTTTTTCGACACCTCGTCCATATAAATACATTAAGCCTAGACCACTTTGTCCAACAGGATTACCAAGATCGGATGCTTTTTTAAAATATTTTAACGCAGTTTCATTATCTTGTTTTATTTCATCGCTACCATCTAAATATATTTTTCCAAGGTAAGCCATTGCAATAGCATTTCCAGCATTTGCTGCTTGAGTGAAATAATGCATTGCTTTTTGATAATCTAGTTCAACACCGCGACCTCCTTGATAATGAAGCTGGCCTAAACCAACCTATAATTTATAAATATAAATTACATAAATTTAAAATATATTACACAATACATTTTATGATTACAAAAAAAAAAAAAAAACAATTAACGAAAGTGTAATAAAAAATATCAAACTGATAATTCAAATATACATTAAAATATTGCGTCATAATCTTCGACATTGTAATAATATGAAATTTATTTCTAAAGCAAACGAATCAGTTTGAAATAAATTATAGTAAAAGATACTTAAAGGAATAGTTTTTTATTCTGAAATCAACATACCTGTGCCTGTATATCCCCCTTTTCTGCTAATAATTGATAATATTCAATTAAATCATTATCAAGAATACCAGTTGTATATCCATTTTCTTGTTCATCCAACAAGCGAACTCTTTGAACTGCAGTTCCACCGGAAAATGATACAGCTTGGCCAACTAATAAGAAATTATTTTATTAACAAAAGCTCCTAATATATTTAAAATAATAAAAATATCACCTTTATTAGCAACTTGTCTATAAAAATCCAAAGCTTTTTCACAACTAGGAGAAACAGTAACTCCAGACCAATAGCGATATCCAAGAACCATTTGAGCCCAGTTATTTCCTCCTAATGCCCCTAAAGTATAATGTACTAATGCTTTCGCTTGACTTACATCAACTACAAATCCAGTCGCATATAGAAAACCCATTCCCTATAATAAAAAATATAATAAAATACGAATTTTGAAAATATCACTATAATATACGCATACCATATGACCATCCGGATGTCCTTTATTTGCTAATTCATTAAATGTTATTTTTGCAGACATTAGATTTTGTTTTAATGGGTTTCCAAATAATTCGGCCCACGCAATCATTGCTTTTGCATCTAAATTTCCCATATCAGAAGCTTGAGTTAACAATTTATATGCATTTTTTTTATCTGGCCGGGTCTTATTTAATAATACAATAGCTGAATCGTATATTTTCTTTGCTATAAATAATTGTTTTTATGGATCATTGTCTTTAATAAAATTTAATAAAAATAAAGTAAAAACTATTATAGAATTTATAGATTAGGTAATTTTTAACTTCGCTAACAAAAACTTTTAGGGTAGCGCAAAATATGATATAATTCTTTCGAAATATCTAGTATATATTCCAATAGTATTTCTGCCTTTAAAGGGTGATATATTGTAAATTAAGTAATTAAGAAATAAATCAATACAATTGATAGAATTGTTATTTTTGGTAATGGCTTTATCATCGAAAGTACAATAAAGATAAGATAATATTTTTATTTTAGTAAAGTAAACCGAGTTTTAATAATTATTATTGTATTAAAAAAATTAAAAGTTGAAGATAAAATATTTACAATGTTTACCTTCCAATTCATCTAGTGTTAATTCTTTCTTTGGTAGTGGTTCTAACATGGGTGGAATTTCATCCTCTTCAAGTGAGTTTTCAACTTCTTGGTTATCAGACATAATAGTATATTGTATACCACCAATTTCTTGTACCATTTTCTGTAACCATTTTGCTTGTTTGATCATCAAAATATCAGCTGATTCAGTAGATTCCTCAGCAGTATTTCCATCACCTTTTCTTCTATCACGTTCTTTTGATAAATCTGGAGCGGGAACTATTTTTAAAGCAGACACATCATTTGCATCATCATTATAAACTTTTGATATATATTCATTATCTTTAGATTTATCAGAAGTTTCTTCTTCTGTTATTTTCTTTTTATCTGTGGGAGGTCCCTGAACTCCACTTTCTAAGGTACTTGTATAAAAAAGGAATGTACAAAATATTACGAAGTATATTTTATGTCGCATTTTCTAAAAAATTCAGGAAAATATTAAATTATTAAAATAATATTATTGTACATTACACATACGTGTCTTTAAAACGTCATTTATTTTGAAGTAGAAATCAGATACATTACATGTCGACTATTATAAGCATGGAATAAACATATTTTTATTTAATTTTTCATAATAATGATTTATATATTTGTAACTACAAGTAATTTTTGATATTAAAACGAATACCACATCTATCAACTGACAATCTAACGAAACTGAAGTTAGCAAATCCTTAATGACGTACTACTACAAAGTACCAAATGTGAAAATTTGTAGTGCCTTAGATAATTAAAGTATATGATATCTATTTAAAAAGATTCAATTAAATATAACTAAACGATAAATTTATTTATGAGGATAGGTGTAAAATAAAAATAATTTCATTTGTTTATAAAAGATTTATTTAAAATAATTGAAAAATAAAAAAAACAATTGTTTATATAATTCCAACATTGTCTGGAATTAGTAGCTTAAATAATTATCTATGCTTTTATTTATTCTTCATAAAATAAATAATCTTATTAGATTAAAAATTAAATGAAAAGTTTTACTTAAAATTATCTGTAATGATGTAAAGGATGAGAACTAGGTAATTTAGTATTACAATATACAAATATGTTTGAATTTAATTATTTTCTTATATAAAATGTTCTAATGTGTATCCATAAATTGTAATTCCATTAACAATAGTATATTATTTGGTAAAGGTCTTGGTTGTGGGGCAAGAATAGTAATAGTTTGTCTATCAACATCAACATTTGTCCTAGAAATATAATAAAAACTGTATAAAACTAAATTTTTATTTATTTATGAAATACTTACACACACACAAATCCTGCAACGTTCGTTGTAATAACTTCCTCATCAGGATTTTCTGCGAAACTTATCGCTAATAAATGATGTAAAATTCCTGGACCAGGAGTCATTAATACCAACTTAGTTAAATGATCTTCGGCTTTCATTCCTAATGGCATGCACGAATCAGGAAGAGCAGGTGCACCAATTTTAAATATTTTTATTTCATTCCATTTCACATCAAACGAATGTGGATATAATGGAATTTTATTTCCATAAAAATATTCTCTAATTCGATTGTCTCTGGCTTCTGCTCGTGCACTTTGATTTCTTTCAACGACCTAAATTATAATTATTATAAATTTGTTTTTGTATATTATATAAAGTTATTACATACACCGCCGCTTTTTGGAAGAAACACAACTTTAACATGTGTTGGCATATCACGTACGAGTTCATTATAAAGACGTTCTTGATCTAATACCAATATAACATCGATTTCAAATGCTTTAGATACGTTTAGAATATGACGATAACCGCCTGCTTTGACCCAACCACAAGTATTTATTACAACACCTGAGGTTTTAGCTGAAAATACAATAAAAATTATTTTTCATACACGATCTTTAGTTAATAATATTACTTTTTTTATCAACTTCTAATCTCTCGTTTACTTTTTCAGCTAATTTATTAACTAACATATCATAAAGAGCTGAATTAATTGAAGGAGCTTTATGTCCAAATGTAAAAACTAAAGGTGCTTCTTGAGAGAAACCCTCCTCTATAGTAGCTGGACGTTCAATTAACAGTGCACCTATTGTTCCAGGAACTGCAATTTGCCCTTGTCCAACATCTAAGTCAACTAAAATAGGTTTTCTACCTACTCGAACAGCATAATTTAATAATAATCTACAAACTGTAGATTTTCCAACATCACAAGGACCTACTACCATTACCACAGGTCCCCGTTTATTTTCTGTATCAGCTATTTCTCGTAGTTGTTCCAGCGCTGCATGTGAATTCAAATACATTACCATAGGAGTCTCTTTTGCAATATAGCTAACATCAGTTTTTCCTTTTAACTCCAGTATACATCCTTGCCAAGAGAAAACAGCAACTTTAGCTCCAGCAGTAAATTCATACATTTTCCCTTTAACTAATTCGGTACCGAAGACTTCGGCGAAACCGGTCTTTAAGGTTAAAATAACTTTTTCATTTTTTGATTCTACTTCAAATCGCAATTCACAATCAGGTTCCAGTTTGAATTCTTGGATTTGCGTTGATTTAGCATCTTCCAACATATTGTTAACATAAGTCTTACAGTTTTCTTTATTTCAAAAATTTATTAGTTTCACGATTCAAATTTTAGAAATATACACAAAACAGCTGACTTGTATAAGAAAATAGACCATAGAAAACAAAGAAGTTATAAGATGATTAATCAGTAATAAATAAAGGATTCGTTCAATATTAATCAAAATTCATGTTTTAATGATTTTAAAGCGGTTATTAACCGTTATTTATACATATATACTACATACAGTATTATGTATAGATTTATTTTCAATAAACAAAAAGAAATATTTGGCTACTTTGCTACCCATACCTATAAGGTAATAGAAATTTTCAATATAACCATCCAAAATGCGTATGTACTACCTACCTATAAAAATAAAGTACCTAGCACGATAAATCAGGTTATTCAAAAATATTTTAATAGACTACGTATTATAAGTATATCAATATATATCAAAGGTATATATTATCTAAGGGTAGCGGCCCTTTAAAATTTCCTTAAGTTATATTTTTCGTAACCCCTTATAACCTTTCGCGACCCCCCAGTGGCCGCGCCCCCCTATGAATCGGTATATCATAATAGAGTATCATATTCTTTGGTATTGTACTGTGGTATAAAAACAAGTGAGATTTATTTGAAATTCCTGTGACAATACAATTCTTCTTAACAATTAACATAAAATAATGTCCTCCAAATTTTATAATACCTTTGAAATAATTACGTATCATTTTCAAAAATATTTTAAAATTTTTTTGCATTAAGAGAGAATCAAGAAGTGAGGTTATACTAATTTATTTTATGATTTGCACATGGTATTTCATTTTAGTTGATATTTATTAAAAGATAACAAATGATTCGTTTTAATATTAGAAATTCATGTCTTCATAAATTCAATTTCGAAATAAAATGTCAGAGCCGAAACTTTTCATCAAAAACCTCGAAAAACTTATCTGTAAACATTCGACAGAAATTTTTAGATTATTTTATTAAACAAAATAATCATAAATATGTACGATCAAGCCCTGTGGTGCCTTTTTGTGATCCAACAGTAGCATTTGTAAATGCTGGAATGAACCAAGTACGTAATTAACATTTGGATTAAGAGGAATTCATGATAATGTACTTATTTTTATTCTAGTTTAAAAGTATATTTTTGGGGCAACAAAATCCAACTTATACAAGAGTTGCTAATTCACAGAAATGTATACGTGTTGGAGGAAAGCATAATGATCTTAATATAGTAGGCACTGATGGATACCATCATACTTTTTTTGAAATGCTTGGAAATTGGTCTTTTGGCGATTATTTTAAGGTATTATTTTATAAATTCATTTTTTATATAAAAAAAAAAACATAACTATTATTTTTTCTGCAACTTCAGAAAGAAGCATGTGAAATGGCATGGTATCTACTTACGAATATTTATGGCTTAAAACCATCATCATTGTATGTTACATATTTTGGAGGTGATTCTAAATTGAAATTAGAACCTGATTTAGAATGTAGAGATATATGGAGAACAATTGGGTAAATATAATAAATAAAATTTATACATTTACTAAAACAACACAGTTTATTACATTTCTGGCTGATTTCTAAATGGTTTTTTTTTTATATAAAAAAAGTATATATTCTATGCTTTTTACGTAGCTTTCGAATTTGGAAAATATAATTTTTTTTATTAACTAAACTATATTTTCTTTGGAACACCNAAAAAAAAAGTATATATATTCTATGCTTTTTATGTAGCTTTCGAATTTGGAAAATATATATTTTTCTTATTAACAAAACTATATTTTCTTTGGAACACCTAGTATAAAATAAAAATGTTTCAATTATTATTGCATAACGATGTATGAAAGTGTTGCAGATAATCATATACTGCCATTTGGTACTGCTGAAAATTTTTGGGAAATGGGAATAACTGGTCCTTGTGGACCCTGTACAGAAATACATATAGATCATACTGGTAAAATGGACCGGTTTAATGACGTAAATAAGAATATTCCCGATCTAACAGAATTGTGGAACTTAGTGTTTATACAATATAATAGAAATTTGGATGGAAGTATTGAATTATTACCAAAACATCATATTGATACAGGAATGGGTTTAGAAAGATTAACTGCAGTTTTACAAGGAAAAAATAGTAATTATGATACTGATATATTTGAAGAACTTTTTAAAACTATTCAAAAAGTATTATATAATTAGCTTATTTGATAATAAATAGCTTAATATTTGTAATTATTTTAGAAATGTAAGGGTTTACCGGAATATTGTGGTCATTTTGGAACGTATGATAAGAAGGGAATAGATACCGCGTATAGAATATTAGCAGATCATTCGCGAATGATAACAGCATGTTTATCTGATGGAATGATACCTGAAGAAAAGTATGAATATAAAATGCAATCTATTTTTTATTTAATAAATAAAATGAATTTTTTTCAGTCAAAAATTACGTCGTATTTTAAGAAAAATAATGTTGCTATCCGAAACAACTTTTAAACAAGATTCAAGTTTATTAAATGAACTTGTAAATGTAAATGCACAAAATTTAGGAGAAGTTTATCCAGAAATGAGAGAAAATTTAAACCAGGTATATTTTTAATTACCTATGAAGTTATTTTAAAGGAAGTAATATATTAATTATTAAAGGTACATCAAATTATATGTTACGAAGAGGATGTATACAAGTCAATACGTTCAACAGCAACAAAAGAATGGTCAAAGATTTTAGAAAAAGTGCCAAATTTAAAGAATTTTAATATTCTTGAAATGCCAGGCTTAGTTTCAGCTTATAATGAACTAATTTCCTCGAATACAACAATAATTTCACCACAGTTGGGTTTTAAATTGTATGATACTTACGGGTTGGATGAGAATACTATAAGATCTTTATCAACTGCTTTACGTATAAAATTCGATGAAAATGATTTAAAAAATGAATTAAATATTGCTAGATTAAAAACAAGAAATTCTTCTTTATCCAATGATAAAATTAATAAAATAACAAATAGTTTACCTCAAAAAGATAGAACGAAAACAAACGATGAATTTAAATATAGGTATCGTTTTAATGGTGATAGATATGAATTTGACAATACAGATTGTAAAGTTTTATATTTAATACAAGAAGACAAATTAGTAAATGAATTAAAACCAAATACCCATGGATATGTAATTTTAAATCAAACTAATTTTTATACTGAATCTGGTGGCCAAGCTTCAGATAAAGGCTATATAGAGTTTTCAAATGGCAATATATTTGAAATTAATCAAACTCAAAAATTAAACGAATACATTCTACACGAAGGTATTTTAAAATCGAAAGAAAATTTAAAAGTTGGTGACAATGGGAAGATATTCTTAGATGAAAAAAATCGTTTAGAAAATATGAGAAATCATACTGCTACACATTTATTAAATTCAGCTGTAAAAAAAGTAGCTAAGGGAGTTACTTATCAAAAATCTAGTAAAGTAACTCCAGAATGTTTAATTTTCGATGTAGGTATTTATAGTAAAAAATTATCTGTTGATGATATAGAAACTGTAGAAAAACTAATTAAAAATGTCATCAAAAAATCAACAGATGTACAAGTAAAAGAAATTAATAGTCAAGAACTATTAAGTTTAGATAATGTAACCATTTTACCCGGAGAAGTTTATCCAGATGTTGGTATAAGGCTAATTGAAATCGAAAACGAATATTGTTCTTCACGGTAATTTATTTATTTATTAAATTTAATTTTTACTTATTTTCTCTAATATAAATTGTACGGCTGATCTTCCTTATTTATATTTTATTATCTTTTGAAAGATGTATTTTTTAGTGAACTTTGTTGTGGAACACATGTTTTCAATACGTCTCATATTAAAGATATTTGTATAACGAATATTAAATCTTTAGGCCGAAGTTCAATATCATTATCTGCTGTGACTGGCGACTATGCTATTTTAGCTCATAAAAATGGAGAAAAAATTTTACAAGAAGTTCAAGATTTTGAAAAAAATATTACTGATCCTTTAAATGAGGTAATATATATGTTTAATTGTATTTTTAGCTTAATAAACAATTGAATTGAAAATTTATAGACAAATAGTGTAGATAATATTACTAAATTAAAACAAACATTATGCAGCAATGAACAAAATATACCGGTGTATGTACGGTCCAGATGTTTAAAAATGTTAAATAATGTTACTAAACAACTTAGAGATGCGGAAAGAGATTCATTAAAGTAAGTTGTATTCTTCAAGTATTAATAGAACTATCTTAATTATAAAATTAATTATTTTTTTAGAACATTTATTGATTTAGAAATGAAGCATGCTGTTGAATCAAATTTAAACAAATCAAACAGTAATATACCTTATATGGTACATTTTTTGGGATGTTCAAGCATTATGGATAATATTCCATTACAACGTGCAACAAAAATTTGTTCTAATATACCTGTTATTGTAATTTCTTATTCTGATGAAATTGTTAAAGCTCGATGCTGTGTGCCACAGGTAAATTCATTAAAAACATAAATAAACCGATATACTTTTTTTTTTCTTTGTTTAGAATATGATAAATTCTGAATTTAATGCCGAATTATGGTTAAAAAATACTGTAGGAAAAGTATGTCAAAGTATATCGACTGCTCCGAAAGGACAAGATTCAAGTTTGGTATGTAATATGAAACCAAAACATATAAATAAACTAAAATGGGAATCCGTATTAGATGAATCACTTAAAGCTGCTAAAAACTATGCTCAGAATAATTTGTAAATTGAATAAAAATAAAACAAATACTTTATAACCATTATTACATTTTTATAAAACCAAGTTTACAAATAACAAAAAATATACCCCATATAACATTATAACGAAACATGCAGTTTAATAAAATATTTTATTTTATATTCATATACGAATCAGATCAAATTAAAAATACTTATAACCATTTTATATATAATACCAAAATTTAAATAATTATTTACTAGATTTTAAAGGTTTACATTTTATATCCTATATTAAGTTTCATTTAATTTATTTCTAATATAAAATCAATGTTTCATTAATCCGAACATTCAATTACAATTGAACCATTAATCTTGAAACATTGATTTTGCAATGCAATATCTATTTCATTGTTATTATTTAGCTCATGAATATATATTTAAAAAAAGGAAAATTGTGCAACAATTATATCAAAATAAATATTATTGCTTTAACTTGTTTTTTAATTTAGCTGCTCCAATTAGTATATTTAATACTTAAGATATTCGAGTTTAATAATAATCACAATTGTAATTGAGTTAACACAATTTTACAAATTATGAATTATACCATATTTTTTTTAGTCAAAATTGTTAAATAATCTGATTACTTAAATTTGGACATTTTTTGAGCAGTTCGATTATGTATTTTTAAATTATTTTTAACGCATTTATTCACTCATAATTTTTTTTATTGAAAATCCCTTATCTGAACATATATTAGTTTTTAATGCACTTTATTTATACATTCATAATTTGCAATTCCTAATTTACAAAATTAGCCTAAAATGTAATGATTACAACGTTATTTCAAAAATTTGTATCCCTGTAGCTTAGAAAGATCTAAATATTAGTAAAAATTGCGAAGACAATATAAAATTGATAATATAAATAAAAAAGAAATTCATATTAAATTAATTATTACCACAAAATTTATATTTATATCACATAGTATATAATATATAGAATTAAATTAAAAAGTATAAAACCAAAAAGATTTTATTTTATAAACAAGTGCTGATAGTATCACAACGTAATTTGAGTCTTATTTCAATAATAATAAAAAATGCAACAGGAATTGTATAAATATAAATAACTCAAATATATACTAGAACATTTTATAATGAAACGTATATATTATAGCTGCAAAAGCTACACCTGAACTTAAAGTCTTGTGAAAATAGAATAAAATAAAATTTTATATAAAAAAACGAAACCTAAATATTGTCTCACGTTTATAGTTTTAAATTAAATAAACCTGAGGATAAAAAATTGATTTTAAATTTAAAAAATTACTTTTTAGATTTAATAGATTCTGTTTTTGGCACTGATTTGTCTTTAACAGGAATTACCTGTGGTGTGTCTTTTTCCGATTCCTTATTTTGTGTTGACTGCTTAGGAGTAGCAGTGGATGATGCTTGTTGAACAGGAGGTTTAGTTCCTTGTTTACTAGGTGGGGCTTGTTTGGTAGGCGGGGATGCTGAATTAGCTTGAGGAGTAGCGGTCTGAGTAGCAGGTTTTTCAGTTGTCATTTTAACAGGAGCTTGAGTTGGTTTTTGTTGTTTTGGAGGTGGGGTAGTCGTTGGACGTGGAGTAGTAGTTGTTGGACGTGGTGTGGTCGTTGTTGGACGTGGTGTAGTCGTTGTTGGACGTGGTGTGGTCGTTGTAGGGCGTGGAGTGGTCGTTGTAGGGCGTGGAGTAGTCGTTGTAGGGCGTGGAGTGGTCGTTGTCGTAGGTGGAACAGTTGTTTGTTTAACAGACTCACTAAGTTTTTTTTCATATTTTTCTAATCCAGCTTTTTTTAGTGATATTCTTCCAATGTAATTATTATAGGGAGAACCCAAATATAATTGATCACCAAAAATAAACGCTTCACTTATTGATGATAAAGATTTTTCTTCTGTATGTAATGATTCTATGATTTCCCCAGACTTTGATAAGTGTAAAATTGTTGTACGTGCCGGAGTTAACATACTCATTGATTCGAAATGTCCAACCTGTAACAACATAAATAAATATTGTTAAATCTCAATATATACTAATTATTAAAGTATTATCTTACCCAATGACTCGCAGATTTAGTATAAAAATTTGGATATATTTTATCAACAGTTTTAAATCCAAGTTCGACTAAAGCTAATAATCTGCTCATTAATTTCCGAATCCAAGGAAAAGGTCCAATAACCTGTGTTAAAACAGGATTTGCAGAATCAACTGCAACTATTAAAGGAACAAAGAAACCATCTTTTCCGTCAGAATTCAAATTATCAGGTAAACCAGGTAATCCATCGGCAAAAATATCATGAGTTCCTTTTTTTGGGCCTTTTAACCAAAAGCGATATAAACGATTTCGAGCTGTTTCTGATATTACAATAAATTCTTCATTATCCGCAAGGATAATTCCATTAGCAAACTGAAGTCCATCCATTAAAACTTTATTTGTCTGAGTTCTTGCATTATAGTGAATGACTCTACAGAAATAAAATATTTAACTTAGTATGAATTTTTATTTTTATATTTAACTCTTTTTAGTTACCTTCCACTTCCATCAGCAAACATAGAGAAAACACCATCCTCAAGCATAAAATCAGAACTTGAATCTGTCCAATAAAAATCACCATTGCTACTTAAAGTCAGGGAATTTGGTAATTTTGGTTTTTTTCCTTCAATAACCGTGTCCATTGATACAAGTAATGTTTTTTGACCTTTAAATTAACAATTGTTTTATTCTCAATACATGAAATCTTCATTTTTATTTATTACCTGTTTTAATATTAACTTTCCAAATACCCATATAGGCATCAGCAACATACAAATTACCATTTTTATCAAACTGAAGACCTAAAGGTCTTCCACATACAGATTCATCAATAAAACCGGTACATGGTTTACCAAATTTAACAACGGGTACTATATGACCTTTAGATAATTTTACTACTTCACCAGAATGAAGAGATGTGTATATTTCACCATTATATTCAGCAAAAGCTTCCGGGCCTTTTAATTCATTTTCATGTAAACGTTCCACGCCATTTAATCGATTATTTAAAGCAAGTTTGCCTTCAAGTTCTTGCGGAGGTGTTATTCTAAGAAAATATATAAATATATATTTAAATATTAAAAAATTTATCTCATAAAATGAATCTAGCACTCACTTGAAATATGTAAAATTTACATTTGGTGGAATATTTGGCATAAAAAGTATTAATAATAATACAGCAGCTACTTCTACTATCCTTATAGATAAAAATCTTACTATACCCATATTAAATATAGAAAATAATTTACTATCACATAAATAAAAATTAATTAACTTTATCTCTTAAACCATAGCATATACTCAAATTTTGCTTAACAATGCTAAGATCTGCTGACACGACAATACGTAAATGTACTCCCACTTCAGACCAAAGAAAGTGTTACTAACTATCTATAGTACATTCCCTTTGGTTACTACCAAGATTAAATACTACTGAGGCCAAAGAATTAATTATCTAATGTTACAAAAATATGTATTTCCTTTTCATAGATATATAAGTAAATTAAATTACTATCACTTTAAAATTGATAATAACTGAAATAAATAACATTACTTTAAAATTTTACATAAATATTTTCTTTTTTTTAATTTCAATTACCAAGGAAAATAATCGCAGGTTTATAAGCAGGAATATTTTATTTAAGAATCGTATAAATAATTGTGCCATTTATGATATTATAGAGATAATTCTATTTATCTTGGTGAAAACACAGAAATGTAAGATTTATTTTATTCAAAAATTATCTTTCTTGCGGTAGTATTTTTCAAATACGCAAATTGTTGTAACTCTTTGTTTTATATTTTCAAAATTCCACAAAACATTATAAATTTATTCAGTGGATAGAATAATGTTACGTGTATATACAAATTTTCAGTTTAATTGCGCAAATATTTCTTAAGATATATGTAAAAAACTAAAGTTTCAAAAACAGCGATTACATATAATTTTTAAATTAATATACTTATGCATATTCTATTTTTTCCTTATTTTTGAAGAAATAATTCTATAAAATTATTTATATTAATAATTATTATTTCTCAAATTGAATACCGCGGTCTTAAGGGGAATCACAAAACTTTATTAACTGTATTGAGCAGAAGATAGTAGCATATAAAATAATAATTATTTGAATATTTGTATGTTTTTATTTATTTTATTATTTATCACTTAAATCAACTGGTAAATCTATTTATCGCAATATTTTAACATAAGAACTACTGTAAATACCAGAAATATTATCTTTATACTTAATTATAAGGCCACATATAAAAGCTATAAGGCTTAAATAATCTGACATCCTTATGTTTTCTGTGGTGTATTTCTTGAACTATCTTGCGTTTGAAAAATATTCTTTCCGTTTAGTTAGTCCAGTCCGCATCTGTTTTAAATATCGAAATATGTTCTATGGTGCTAAATTTTGTGACAGCCTTAAGCGAATTTTTCAAATTTGAATTTTATATGTATTTACATTTTAAATTTCGTTATATGTTCCTTTAACAAAATAGTTCTAATTTTCATATTTTCTATACGTATATAAATTTTATTAATATGGAGTAAGTTAATAAACATTGAATTCATATAAGTTAGGTTAAAATAATTAAATTTAAAATTTGATTTTTCAGTGAATTAAATACAACAGTTTATTTTGCTGGATTTGCTCATGGATCTACAGAGGTAAATTTTATAAAATTAATATGGATATTTACATAAATATATAACCAAAATGTTGTGTTTCATTTCACAACCTTATAACCCTTTTTTATATATTTTTACTAAAATAGTTATAAAAAGAGTATTTATCAAAGATAAATAATTGAATAGTTTAGAAGTTATTCTAAAGTAACTACCAGAAACTATTCCTAATCCATTAATATAAAAGAATAAAAAATAAATTTTTGCTTATAATGTTAATGTAATTTTACCATTAACTAATTTGAATTTTTTATAGTTTCTTGACTTAATGGTTACAAAAAGACTTTTTTAAATATATATTTAACATAAATGTTAAATGATATAAAAGTTAAATGAAAATTCGATCAAAAAATTAAGTTGCAAATAAACATGCACATTGAATTAAGTTTTTAAATTGATATATGAAAAGTGTTAAGTATACATTTTTAAATTACGCATAATTATATTATATTTGTTTTTGAATAAAAATAATTTGAGAATTAATCATCAAAGACAATTTTTTACGCTTTTAATCATGATCTAACTCGATGTTCTAGCTTATGCATTTAACAGGATCACACTCTAACTTGTTTCCATAATTTGTTTAAAATAAAATTGTTCCTTTTTAAATGTATTTTCAGATATTTTAATAACAAGAATAAAATACGAACATGTTTCATTTGTTTTGATGCAAGATGTGATGAAATAAGATGTTTGTATAAAGAAATGCATTTGAATTTTATACCAGCATTAAAACTTTTAAATCCATAATAGTCTGACGTTTGCTTTTCAACATAACCTGATATCCTATTAACCGTGCCCTATAAAGTACCAATCCGGGAAAATATAGTGTACATAAGAATAGTAATAAAAACTACAATAATTGCGTTATTTTATTTTTTTTCCGGTATATAATCAAGCTAAAGTAAATTGAAAAAAATTTAGTTAAATATATAAATATTTTGCACAACAGCAAATTAATTTATAATAAATCATATAAAATATATATCATAGTTATGGTAGTACTGGATATCCAGCCCAAATTTGAACAGAGGTCTCAGGGTCTCACCCATAGTGAAGATACTCATACCTAGAGGTACATAGGTAGTGGGATATCACTTGGACATATTTATTTCAATAATAGTCCATTTAATTTAATAAAACATTGTGCATTTTAAAATTTATTTAAATTGAGGTTATTTAATATTTTGGTAAAATAGCGTGATTTGTGTTATTTGTTCTTATACTATAATTACGTATTTACTGAAAAAATCATATTACACGGAATTATATGTTTGTATTATTATTTATTAAATTTCTATAAAGTTCAACCTCAAAGTATTATCTTATTAAGTTAGGAAACAAGATAAATAAAATTCATAAAAATAGTAAATACACTACATATTTTTTTAAAATTCAGCCTTCAGTTTTAAAATATTTTAAAATTGGAACAAGTATTAACATACACAAACAAAAGTTTCTTAAGATTTATACATGAATTATTTAGTATCGGTTATTGAAACTTTAATTTTTTAGGATCATTTTAAAGAAGTTTTTTCTAAATTTGGTGAAATAAAAAAAATATTCGTTCATAATAATAAAAATTATGGCATGGTAGAATTTATGGAAAACAGGTATTTTAAAAATTTGAAAAACCAAAATATATAATAATGTAATAAACAATTCAATTTTATAGATCATGTCAGGAAGCAATTAAAGCTTTAAATTTAGTACCTCCAGATAAATTACAAGTAAACATGGCTAGAGAAAGAAAAGATTTTATTAGAAATCGAAATGAAAATTTACATCCATCGAATGCATTGTAAATTTTTAATTTATTTTAAAATGAAATTTTGTATTTAAAATTTATTTTATAGTGTAGAAAATAAACATTTTAATAAACACAGATCAAGTATGGACGCAGTTAATGTAAATGATGAACTATTGTATGATATAGAAGAATATTATGTTGATGAAAATAATGAATTTGTTACTGTGTTTACTGATCCGGCAAGTAATGAAATATATGTCCCATTACGTTATGCATCTGGTTTGCGTAAAATAACGAGAAAAGTTCCTGTATGCATAAGGTAGCTTTTTATTTATGTCTTTTATAACAAATTCTATATAAAAAAAATTCAGTACTGCAGATAATGAACGCTTATCAATATCTTCTGATCATTCTGATCGTAAAGTTAAATTAAATCGTAAATTTGATAATCAAAATGTGCATAATATTACAATTGAGACAAAAAATTCTCCTAATACCAGTTTGGAAGAAAATAATTCTAGTTTTTCTACGCACGGCTTAAAACATTCCAAAAATAATGTTAGCAATGATCATGTTGTTAATCATAACGGATTTCAAAAGCAAAGTGATGAAAACTTATTTAATAAGAAACGAAGTCAAAAACATACTGAAACTAATAAAGCTCAAGGCAGCTTGTCTTCTGATTCTGATTCAAATAGAGCCTCTAATAATTATAAGAAACAACATAATTTTAAACCAAAAAAAAGTTTTACAGAAGAAACTATAAATAATAAATCAGATAAAGGTACGAAAATTCTAAATGAGAGAAAAGTTTCAGAAAGTAGTACTTCCGCAGAAAATATCCGTGAATCAGAAAAACATAATAAAAATAGGAAGAAAATTACTTATAAATCTATTGAACTTCCTATGAATCAATATACTGAGGTACTATATTTTTTTTTAGTTAAACTATAATATTTATAATTGGAATAATTTAATTTAAATGAGCAGAAAATATAATTTTAATATGTAATTTTATTTATTTGCAAAAGGTTTTTGTTGAAACGGCAGAGAACGATACAGTTGGCTGGGCATCTATTGTAGATAAAAAAGCTGAAATGGACCAACTAGTCCTGGAAACTAGCACATTAGTACAATCTTTACCTTCATGTATTCCAGAAGTTGGTCAACTAGTTTTGGCTTTATACAGTGAAGCATGGTAAAGTTTTGTTGAATTATTTCTATAATTTAACTTTTTACAATAGTTATTTACTATAATTTTTATTGAATTGATCTCCTAATATAAAGTTGTATATTTAGGTTCAGAGCAATTGTTTTAGAAGTATTACCGGTTATAAGAGTTAGGTATATTGATTACGGAAATGTCTCTGTAGTTTGCAAAGAGGAAATTAAAGATATTCCTCCTAAATTGGCTAGTATTCCTGCTTATACATTACGTATTAAATTAGCAAATGGAGCTCCTTGCAAATTAAAAGATGAATTAATTATTAATGTTAAACCAGTTAGTAATGTAAGTTATATTATTTAATCAAATTTATCATGTTGAAAGTAAATTATATCTTCTTGATGATTAGGACGGTGATACAGTAGTAGTTCATGTAGAAAACGGTATTTATGAAAAAGATGAAATAATTAATTTACCAGTAAAGCAAGACCACATCTTAAATAAACTACATAGACAGTAAGTTTACAAGTATTTCTCCCTTATATTGTAGTTAATATATTCAATTTTAATTTAGAGTTAAAATACATAATAATATTTTTTTCAATAAGATAACTTTTTATTTTATAACAGACTTCTTTCTCAAGTGAAGCTCCAGGACAGTGGTTTTATTGAACTTAACATCAAATTAAGTGATACTAAATACATTGCGTCGTTTATGCCATTAAACTTAACAGATGATATTTTAAAATTGCAGTCATTGGAGCCAAAAACGAATCCACAATATAAGTAAGTAGAATATAGGTATTTAAATTGATTTATTTTCTTAATATTGTTATTTTTAGACCAAAAATTGGTGATATTGTATGTGCTAAAAATGAAGAAGGGTGGCAACGAGCATTTTTGATAAATATCATGTCGAATTCTCACAACGTAGGGTTTATTGATTTCGGAACTATAATGGACGTTTCAGAAGTTCATTATCTTCCAGATAATTTTACTAATGTTCCTATATTTTCTTGTATTTGTTCCTGTACTAATAGTAATGCAGCTATATTAGCTAAAGTAAGCAAATATAAATTTATTTATCAATATGATTTCAATTAGTTCATAATAATTAAATATTAAACTCAAAATATCACTATAGCATACTTTCAAAAATCTTTTTTAGATAAAAGAGCCAGTAGACTTCGAAATTATTGATATATCTGGTAATAATATGAAATGTACTCTTAAAATCGACAATGATTCCCTTTGTGATGTAATATGTACACCATGGGATCCAAGAACTGATGTGCCAAATGTTAATAAAAAAGCAACGGAGGATATTACCTCCGAAAATTCTGTTTCGGTAGCTTCTAAAAATTTAAAACTACCGAAACTACCAGTGATTGCTTTAAAGAATGGAGATGACATTAAGTTAGAAATGGAAAGCAATGGTTATTTATTTGTTCGAAATAAATTTGCAGTTGAAACTAGAAAAAAGATTGATAAGTACATGTTTGAAAATGGTGCTAAGGGTAAGAATCACTTAACTTTAATTAAATT
>NEEE01008766.1:3343-15990 GCA_002278615.1 Pogonus chalceus | reverse complement strand
TTTCATTGTTTTCCTAATATTTCTTCATTATATTGAAATATAAATAGTTTAATAGTAAAACAAACATTATTATAGAGTTATGAGCAGTCTCCAGAAAATGGTTTCATTTTAAAGACCCAAGACGGTAGAAACATCAACGAAGAATTACACAAAATTGACAAAAAAGTTAATAAATCATCAAGTTCTTCAGATTCTTATAGGAAACCTAAAAGTCCAATTACCAATCCAATTCCTGTAGAGAATGAAATGTATAAGAGTATTAAAGTACCAGGTAAAATAATATGAGAGAATATGTTCGATTGTGTTTTATATTTATGATATTTCAATAATATTTTCATTTATTTAAAAAATTATTAGGTGACAATGAAAAAACAATTTCAATGAGTGAAATTCCTCTGCAAGAAATTCCACTTGGTAAAACTGAAATTGTATTTCAAGAATTTAGTAATATCGCTGATGGTTTGCTGTGTGTATGTGTAAATAATCCTACAATTCTACATAAAACGCATGTTGAACTTCAAAGTCAAATTACAAAATATGTTACTCATATTGCTCCAAAAAAACCATATAAACCTGTAGCTGAAGAATGTGTTCTTGTGCAAGAGTCAGGTAGTTCACTAATTATTAATATAAATTATTTAAAAAGTGTTTTATCTATACATTAGTTATTTTAATTACACATTGCAAATTATTTTTTTTTGTAGGTAAATGGTACAGGGGAGCTTGCACAACAAATACTATCGATGATAAATTTGATGTATTTTTGATTGATTATGGATCAGTAAAAGAATTTTCTTCTTCAAATATTCGTCGCATGCCAGTTGAATTTGCAAAAGAAAAAGCTTTGACTAATTTTGCTACTTTTGAAAGTATGTTATTATTTATTAATTTATTAGATTCTTGCGAGTCTTCTCTTTAGTCTTGTAGATATTTTCTTAGCTCGGTCATATGCATATAACATATAATGTACCATAAATATTATTACAGATTTTCCAACGAATCCAAGCCAAAAATTCTTGGATCGTATAGAAACATTGTTTGAAAGAAATAATACTTATAATGTTGATGTTCTTCAAAAAATAGAAGAAGATGAATATTACATTATATCTTTTCCGACAATTTTTCAAGTTTTGAAAAAGGAAAATTTACTTTAAAATTTTATCTTTTATGGTGACAAATGATTTATGTTAGTTACTATATAAAAATTATGGTTAATAACTTCCAATGTAATTTGTTAATTTTTTTTACTTAATTTTTAAGGTCGCTTAAACTTTAAAATATAATTATAAGATACTGTTTTATTCATTGTAATAACAGAAACAAACTTGTTTACCTATACTATGTTGAATACATGTTTAAATAAAAACTCTGATTATTTTGACTTAAAAGAGTATATATTTATATCCTAACATTAACAAGATATTTAATAATGAAATTTAAAAAACCCGCTTTTGGATTCAACTGTATTGCTCGGTAAAACAGGATATTAGTTCAAGAAGAACGTAAAGAATGCAGAGGTCAGTAATATCGATGAATAGTGACAAAATGGCAATGGAATGTAGCTGTGTGGATTGAGTTCATTCATTTTTGTTGTGATGTACTAAAATGTTTTCTAATATTTACGATTAAAAGTGAATTAAATGCAATGTGTTAACTATGTTTTAAGTGTTCCGTGTCCTAAGTGATGAATAGAGTTGTTAAATAATGTTTAATATAAGAATTTCTTTTCAGTTACAAAGCTTTTAGTTTAACAATAGGTAAGGTCAATTCAACATGTCTATTCTTTGCTTTAATTTTTTTTATCCCAAATTGCTATGGATTCGATATGTATTAAAAGTATATTTTTGGGAATCATTTACTCTTAATAATATATGAAAATTAAATAACGAATTAAAAAATTTTAGTTTTATAAGTTCTTTTGTAAATATGAAACCACTAATAATTTGGAATGTGGTTTTTACTCAGGTGTACATAAAATATTAATACTGATATAACCTACCAAAATTAAAATCTTATTCATAATTTTAGCGTGATTATTAATATTAACAATATATAAAAAATGAAAATAGTTTCTTTTAAATATTATTTTTAATTATTAGTCTATCATTTAAACTGTTATATGACACTTATTGGTATCATAATACAAAATGGATCAATCATATTTGGATACATATAAAAAATCAATTAATAATTAAGGATTTTTACATTTAATTATTATAAAAATATATATTTAATATTTTTAGTTCTAAAATTTGTTAAAAATCGCAAAATTAATAATATACCGTATACTTAATGCATTGTTTGCTTAGCTTAATCACTTTTAATGTTTAGTAATAGGATAATAGCTAGAATTACTAATGTAATGAATATAAATATTTTTGGAAGAATTCTTAATATTTTAATCATTGTTATCTCCAATAAGAAATTATTCTTTAGATTAAAAGGATAGCTTATACAAAGTACATTATTTTTTCAAAATATTTTAAGCATTAGCTCAATGTTTATATTTACTTGTATTTAAATCATGTATCTGGAAATTCAATACTTAAGTTTCTTATTATTATTAGTAATATAACTATTTGTGCATTGTTTTGCGAAATTTAATATATATTATATATTCTTTTTCAGATGTTCAAATCACATTGCTTATGACTCGCAATGTGAATGTGACTGTATCAAAAGAAAGGACAGTTGGAGATATTTTGATAGAATTTAAATAATAACTACGAATGATAATTTGGAGATATTTACGGTAATAATCAGTTATTACCAATAGATACATTGTGTTGCTGTAGTCACGGGGTCGGGTTGGGGCCGGGTGGACATAGGCTGCCGCGATGTGGCGGCCGCTAAGTACTGCAGCTTGGGCTGCTTTGGTCGTACTTGTGTTAGGACTTCAGACGGTTCATCTTACAGCTATCTCTGGTGGCGCTAAATCATTCACTATTCACTGGAACAGCTCTAATAGTATATTTCGTATAGACAACACAGATAATGTTATTGATGTAAATCGTGGCAATTTGAAATTCGAATATGATCAGGCAAATTTAATTTGTCCTGTCTATACACCGGGAACAAAAGATGAAGATATGGAGAAATATATAATTTACAATGTGTCAAAAGACGAATATGAAACATGCAGAATAACAAACCCCAGTCCGCGCATAATTGCAGTATGTGATAAGCCGTATAAGTTGATGTACTTTACAATTACTTTCCGACCATTCACGCCACAACCAGGCGGTTTGGAGTTCTTGCCAGGACACGATTATTACTTTATTTCGACGTCGACAAGCGATGATTTACACCGGCGAATTGGTGGTCGGTGTTCCACGCACAACATGAAGATCGTATTCAAAGTGTGGAGTCCCCAAGAAACCACAAGTGCACATACAACTAGCGTCACACGGCCTACGTGGACAACGCCTACGTTACCGCCGAGATTCACTACATCATTAGCAACACCACCAGTTCCAGTGGTAGCGTCTACTGCATCTACACGGCCTACTAAGAAGAGTAAACCTCATTTCGATAGCAAGCGCCCTAATGAAGTAGTTAAAAGTGAAGAGTTGACACTGAATGGCGCAAGTTCGAATTCTGTGTATATTCATGTCAACACTTTTACTCATTTTGCCATCCTTAGTATCGTTGCAATATTTTGCTGCTGGCGATGAAAATAATGCGACGTTTTGTTATCTATAATAACAAAAACTATTTTTAAGTGTGTTCCCTCAGTGTTGAACGAACTAAACAACGACCTATTTTCCTAATTTTTTACATAATTTTAAGAATAAACATATTTTATTTTTTATTATTGCCAATATTTTATACACAAGAAAAGTTGTTTCTGTGTAACGATTGTGTACAGTATATTGTGATTAGATGGAACTAATTATCGACCTAAATAACTATATTTCTACCTCTGGTGGAAAAATATAATAATATATACATAGTGTGTGAGTGAGTGTTTCAGTGATGGTGTAATATGCGCAAAGTGCATTTACGTTTTGAGTGTATGATAAAATAAAATATGTGCGTTAATAAAATGTATAGTGCTGTAAACAGGACAGCATATGTGCGCTTGTATTTGTATAATTGTTATTTAAGACTGAAAACTTTAGAAGTTCACTGTGTCGATATATGAAGTATTAAATGACGTAGAGTATTATGCTGGACACTGTTATCTGTTGGAAGGTACATATACTATTGCTAAGGTGCAAAATTTATCATCAGTTATAAATTTCTTGATAAAGCAAGCGGATAGTTACTTGTACTGTGACACGATACGATACAAGNACCACCCCTTGTGCGAATGCTTAACTTGGTACAGTGTCCAGCCGATCGATTTGTGTGTAGACAGTATAATATTACAAGTATTGTAATCAATTATGTATCTTTTAATTAACGAGCCATAATGATAGACCATTGAATTGGAAATATAACAGAGAACAAAATGTTACAATGATGTTCCTGGTTTGTATTGGGTTCATTTTATTTACATATGTATGTATGACATTGTCGATCTTTTATATAATTTTGCTCTCTTTCTCTATTTATTCTTCATATTATAAAATCGTTTTACAGTTAACTAAATGCTGTGCAGCTTATTTGATATTATATTTTATTTATATATTAAAGATTATTTATATTACTATTATTAAGTTATAAATAAGTAATTATGGTACTTAATNATATATATAAATATACAAACAATTGCCATTTTAATGTTTCAATTTATTATATATTACCTGTATTTAATAAATAACACAAACTAAATGACACAAATAAAGATTTATTTGACATCAAAAAATATAAATTACATGTTGAAGTGAATTTTTCTTAGTACAGTTTATAGATAAGGAAAAAAACATTAAAAATTAAATTTATAATAATTATATATATTTTTATTGTTTAACACAATCAATACATTCTCCACCTTCTAATTGCAAATCTGTTGGCTCGTTGTTTGAATTTATTAACTCTCCATCAAAATAAAATTTTAAAGTATTTACATCAACTCCTAATTCTATAGCTGTCTTGTGCATTAGAACTTCCATGCGATCGGTAGATCGCATTGATATTGTTAATGGACGTTTCCTGTCTTTCAACTGGACTTTTAATTCAATAAGATGTTTATCTTGTCGATTGGAAACACTTGATTGGGTTTTCTCACTAAGTACACCACCTTCAATGATTGTGGCTGCATTTATATTTAAACTATCTGGAGTATCATTCTCTGATACAATTATATTTTGTTTTCCTATAGTAAATAATAATCTTTTTTCTTCGATATTTTCTTTATCAGCAAAATATTTAAATATTTTTTTCAGGTTTTCAAATCTACATATTTTAAACTTTTTTATATATTGAGACATCCACCATACTTTTACGTCGATTTCATAATTTGCTTCGCATAAATTAGTGTCTTCTATACACACAGCTATATTTTTTTTAGATTTACTGATTTGTTTGTCTGGTATACTATCTGATTTAATATTTGTTTTTTTATTACGTTTTAATTTTCTTACTGGTGGTGTAATTGTACGTTTAATGCGTTTACTTCTTCTTAAATTTCGTCTTGAAACTGGAGTTTTTTTATTTTTAGATTTATCTTTCTTAAGAATGTTATCTATTGTTGAAATTATATTTATAGGTGTTTTATTAATTTCATCATCAGAAAGTATAATAGTGGAATCATTATTAGCTTCTACTTTCTCATCGAATAATATATCATTATCTGGAATAATATTTTTTTTATACTATTAAATTTTAAAAAAATATGTATGAATGTATTTTTTTTATCAATGGTTTTAAGGAAATAATCCATATGATCTTATAAAAAAATATATAGCCACAATCAGATCTTATAATATCATTTATAAAATATTAGGTAATTACGAAAGAATTAAAAAAATGAACTATTAATTTAAAATATAAAGGTAATTTAATGTATTTTTAAAATTCGCCAAAGTGATTAATAAAATTTTAAATGATTCCAGTCAATATAAGCAAAGAAAATGTGAATATGAGTAATATCTATATAATAACCGAAGTATATATTGAATTATTACGGGAATCTTTTGTATATCGATAAATTTTGAGTTTGGACATTTGAATTGTCATAATTAATAATTTATTTTATTACTTTAAAGGGCTGATATTCAAATTCTTTGGTGTGGCACCAAAATAAATTTGAATGGTTCAAATTAATATTATAAAATGTCAACAACTCAAACAATTATTTTAAATGTCATTTTATCGACTATTCATAAAATAAAATGCCAGTGTCTCTATATTCGATAAAAATTACACTAAAATATATTTTTTTTATAGTTTGCAAAATATTATCTATCTCAAATTATTTTATGTTAAAAGTTGTTTTGAAAATAAATTGAAAAGTACACTTATATATGTTTTTAATTAAGAAAAAAGAACAATTTATGAATTTTTATATTAATAGAATTATTAAATTTTGAACAAGTCTTACCTTGATTTATAACAATAATTTCACTATTAATATTTGACTCTTCATTTACAATGCACTTTCTATTTTTAGTGACTTTAAATGATTCGTTTTCCTCTGAAAAACTTATATCTTTTTTTAAAGCTTTTAATATTGATACTGAATTAGTATAAGAAAATTCATCGTCCGAATCGGACGACATATTTATGTAGTTTAAAAAATAATATATATTTTTTTAAATATCTAATGTAACCTTATAAATGCAATTTAAATCACAAAATGAAATGAATCAGCTGATGATCACTTCTTTTTAGTATAAATTTACTATTAAATTTTATTGGTATTATTAATTCCTTAATGGTTCTTTAATTTTGTAATTACAATGATGAGATACATAAGAAAATAAATAAATGACAATGAAAAGTCATAAACAGTACATAATGTCAAAAATAGGAAATACCAACTGAAAAATCAAAAAAGTAATAATTTTAAATTTAATTATTCTCTTGTTTTCTATTAAAAAACAATTTAATTTAATATTATCTGTTATATAAAATTAGATGTAAAAGTTTTTAATAACAAAGATTTCAAATATATAAATGTATACTTATTTATTCGATAATTTAAATAATTCATTGCTATGATTTTTTTTAAATATAAAATGTTATATTAAGATTTTTAAATGGACCAAAATATTTACGTGTTTTTTAAATTAATGAACTATTTGTTATATCTTTTTGAATAAATATATAATCAAAAAAATAAAATATTTTGGTCGTTTTTATTCGGTATTTTTCGTTTAAGCGGGAAGCTAGGGATCATGCGCAAAACATTTGGTCCAATCCAATCCTGCTTTGCGAAACTGTGAAACATGCACTTTTTCATGTGCAACGGGTGTGTGGGGTTTTGTTCGGTATAAAGTTAAAGTATTTATTTAACATAAATTAGGGACCACATCGTATTTAACTGCTTTATCACATTCCTAGTCATTTTAATAACAAGTTTGAACAATGAGTGGTGAAGCCGAACAAAAGGTCATGGAGAAAATTGAAAAATCGACCGTTATTCTGATGGACATCGCCGGTACTAGCTCCTCCATTAGCTTCGTCAAGGTACGACCACTTTTAGTTTTGTTTAAAATAACTGAAAAACAGTTAATATTGTCATGCATTTGGTTTTATTCATAAAACTTATTTGTGAATAATAATATGTTAATAAAATTTATAAATGTTTCCCTTTTATTCCGATTTTTAATTTTTACCGGTTTGTTTATTTATTTTGGCTTGTAATTAATTAAGTATCACCTCTATATAATTAGATAATTAAAATAAAATTAATATAGATTTTATATATTAATATAATTTCTTATGTCAGCTGTTTTTAAGAAAAATGTTTCTTTAAATAATTTTCGTTAGGATTCTTTGTATTGTGTAATGTGTGGCCTGTACCCTTATGCACGTTGGTAGTTGACCTTGGTCAGGTAAAAATGCGTCGCCCCTTGTTTGACCCGGTGCATTCACTTCTGCTTCACAGCGAACCTCGGGAGTACAGTTTCTCCATAAGTACTTTGTGGTACTACAATAGGTGCCAATGTGAATATATTTTTAATCCTGAAAATAGAACATTTTTCTCCCTGAAATAGTTATTTTATTGTACTTTTATTTTCCTTTATTGCGAATAATAAAAATATATTTTTTCTATATTAAAATCATATTTTTCTTATATTTATAAAATAAATTTTAATTATTTCAATTTTATTCATTATTTTTCTAATATGGAAGTAGATATTAATGAGTAAAATTGGCTAAATGCTTTCAAAAACATTACTATCAATTTAGAAATAGTTAATTAATATTTTAGCTATTTGTTATTTGAGTAAATATTCATAAATAAAAGATTATATTCCATCGATTAAAAGTAAACACAATTATTTTAATTTTGTAACGTTAATATACATAAATATAAATTTTATACTTCTGCACAAATTTATAATATAAATATGTAGTTTCCAATATTAAATGGACACATACTTTTATTTAAAGAAATTGACCACGTGATTATAATTCATATTACCTTTTTTTCACAATTCTCAAAAAAAGAAAAACCAAAAATGAAGTACTACCGTCTTTAGTACATTTTGTAGTGTTTATACAAATAAAATTTTTCAAATTATACTTTCATATGAACATAAATTATTAATATACACTATAAATAATACGATAAGATTATAATTTTTCTAAAAAATAATTTAGTATTCAAAATCAATTTAAAACAAAACATTTCAACAAACTTATAAAACTGAAATGAATGTATTTTAAATAAATTATTACTTAAATATTTATTCTTACTTATATTTGCGAATAATTAAACTAATGTAAATGAAATTTTAGGATACTCTCTTTCCATATGTATTAACTAAAGTAGAAGCTTTTTTGACTGAAAAATGGGAAAATCCTGATGTAAAAGAAATTGTTAAAGCATTGAGAGAAATAGATACTGAAATCTTAAAGGTAATAATTTTATTTAAAAAATTATTATAGAAAATGATTTAATGTATGATATTTATAGGAAGGTGAAAAGGATGCCGTAATAAAATCATTGTTGTCATCTATAAAAACCTTGACAGAAAAAGATAGTAACGAAGCAGCATTTAAAAAGCTACAGGGAATGATATATGCTGAAGGATATGCTGCTGGTGATTTGAAAGGACAGTATGTATTACAAGTTATAAGTTAACATGTTAAAATAACAGTGTACATAAATATTATATTGAACTTTTAGTATTTATCCTGATGTTGCAACACAATTGCCATTGTGGGCAAGTGAAAAACGTGTTTGTGTATATTCCACTGGAAATGTAGAATCTCAAAAATTACTATTTACTCATTCCATCGAAGGCAACTTAACTGATCATATATCGGAATATTTTGATACAGATGTTGGTTCTAAGACAGATGCTTCAAGTTACAAAAAAATCGTTGAAAAATTAACATGCAAACCAGAAGAAATTGTTTTCCTAACAGATTCTGTTGAAGGTATATATACCTATAAGATGTAATAAATTTAAATGGTTATTTAACATTGTATTATTTGTATTTCAGAGGCTAAAGCAGCCATGGAAGCCAACTTAAACGCGATTTTAGTATTCCGTGAGGGTAATAATAAAATACCTGAAAATGACAAGAAAGAATTTTATGTTATAAATAGTTTTTCTGAATTATCAGTAGAAACTTCAGCTAAACGAAAATTAACTGAAGAAACTGAACAAGAGGTGTGATTTCGGTTTATTTCGTTTATTGTAGATCTTTTTTGTTTTATGTAGTGTTGAATAATTGAGTTTATAATTTTGTTAAATAAAAGTTAATAAAATATACCTATTTTATATTAGGCGCCACCAGCAAAGGTGGCAAAAACTGAACCAGAAAAAACTGAAACTGAAAAAGTTGAACAGAAAGATCAAGAAGAAAAAATGGAAGTTGACGCTGAAGTTCCCGCTGAAGCTAGCAAAGAAGAACCAAAAGATAAAAATACTGAAACAGGTAATTATAATTTTAAAATTACCTTTATAAAATATATATGAATTGGTGAAACTTTTTTTAATCCTTCTACTCGCTAAAACTTTATTGTTTAATTTCTGAGAAAACTGTTATTGTAATTGTAAGTTATACTGACTCTCTACTTATTTTTTTTAATGTTTCTTCTATAACTGATAAAAATATTTTATTTCTAATACTATAACGAAATTCATACCTTTCTTGTATAATTTTCAATCATACCTAGGAGATAACATTCTGCGCAACTGTTAGGTATTGTTATGCACTAGTGTTTAATAAGGTAATGTGAAGTACATATAACCTAAAAACGCATAAGGTATATTATCTTAACCTCAAAATAGCGACATGTGTTTTATGTTTTAAAATTTTTACTTAAATTTACAATTTGAAATATGAACCCTAAACTTTCGAATATATCAAAATATATTTTCTACAAAAAAACTATTTAAATTTGCATAATTTAAATAGAAATGGTATATATTTTTTCCAGATTCTTCAGAGAAAACTAACAAAGACTGTAAAAATCTAAAAGAAGTTGAAAGTACAAAGAAAAATGATACAGAACAGGCAGAAGCGAAAAAGGAGAAGTCTCTCTCAGATAAAAGTGAAGATGTGCCTTCAACAGAAGAGAGTAAAACTGATGATAAACAAAAGACTGATGCAATGGAGACTGTTGATACAGAAATTAAAACGGAAGAATCTGAAAAACCGACTGAAAATAAAGATGTTGAAATGAAAGAGACTGAACAAATTAAAACTGATGAATCAAAAATTTCGACTGAAGATGATACAAAATCTAAATCAGTAACAACTAACAAGGTAGATAGTTCGGAGGAAAAAAAAGTAGATGTTACTGAACCAAAAACTGATGACAAAAAATGTGAAGTTTCTGAGACTGATAGCAAAACAGATAAAAAGGAATGTACAGACTTAAATAAAGAAAAAGAAGAAAAAATTGAAGAAAAAGCAGAGGATAAAAAAGAAGAAAAATCAGATGGTAAAGTAGAGGAAAAATTAGAAGAGAAAGTTGAAGAAAAATTAGAAGTTAAAGTAGATGGTAAAGTAGAAGAAAAATTAGAGGGTAAAGTAGAAGAAAAAACTGAAAATAAAGAAAAAGAAAGCACTGAAATTAAAGTTTCAGAAAATACTGATAAAAAAACGTTAGATAGTACTGAAACGAAAGAAAAAAGCACTGAAAAAGCTACAACTGAAAATAAAGAATCTCAATCACAGGAAACTACCGAAAGTAAAGTAGATGATAAAATAAATAAAAAAGAAGAAAGTACTGAAAATAAAGAAGAAAAGACTGCCGAAAATAAAGTTGAAAGTACCACAGAAAGCAAAGCAGAAGAAAAAGAAAAAACTTCAGATAATACAGATGGTAATACAGAAGACAAATCAGAAGCAAAAGAAAATAAATTAGAGAATGGTGATTCAACAACTGAGGTGAAAAAAACTGAAACAGACTCTGAAACGAAAGAAACTGAGGATGTTAGTAAAAATGGTGATACAGTTGAAAATGGGGCTCCTAAGGTAACAGAGGAAAAAGAGAACATAAGCGACTTGGCAAATGGTGCTCATGAAAATGGTGATAGTAAGAAAGTTGCTGAAGATGAAACAGAAATTAAAGTAAAGAAAATAGATGCTGAAACAACTGAAACTACCGAATCTGTTAGTGTAGAAGTAACTGCCTAGAAAATATTTGTATACTACTACTTCAACCGTCGCACACTTAGACATTCCAAAGTGGAATTATTTTGATATTAACAATTTTTTCTTTTTTACTTTTTTGATATTACTATTTCTATACTTAATATTGCGTAAGTGTTCCTGATTTTTTTTTTAACAATTTTTGTATTTGTTTTTATTATTATTTATATATTAAATTATTGATTGCATATCGTGCCAAATTCACTTCGTGATTTCATGAGTCAATTTAAATTTTTACATAAGACTGTTTTGATTCCATTTTTCATACTCGATTTAAACATAAATGTTAACTAGATGATTTTAGAATATTCAGTATTAATGTGTGTATAAAATTGTGGATAGTCAGAATATTGGGAAAACCCAAACGAAAATGGCACATATTTTAATTTATTCTACTATCCATTAATATATATTTTTTGTTAAATTGAATAACTAGAATAGCATAACATGGATTTATTTAAAATACGATGTGGTATTATTAAATGCGTGTTGTTTTCTATTAGAATTTACATGTTCAATTTTATACATCCAGTGACCATTGTGCTTAAATTCTCATATAAAACAAAACTAAACATTTAATAACACAATAATTTTAACAATGTGTATCTTATAGTATTTGTATACTCTTTTCATCTAGTATAATAAAAATTTACACATTTAACAGTTTATATTAATAAATGTCACGTAATTATCCTTTTTTTATATATATTTACAGTATTTTATTTTGTTTTATTCATATTTTATATTAGTGTATATTTTTATTATATTATAAAATAAAATCATTTAAATCGAAGGAAGTATCTATATCTCTTCATAGATTCTATTTTCATTATATTTCGTTGACGTTCAAGATGTCATTTACTGTTAGAATTTTAAATTACAATATTATTAAAGCATTTTTTTTTTATCTAATTGGCACA